>JAWQEG010001586.1:132500-134873 GCA_033782935.1 Petrolisthes cinctipes | reverse complement strand
TGTGAGTGATGAAGTGAGTGTGAAGTGAACCTGTCTGTCACTTAAACCACTTACTAATTCAGGAGGTTGTTGTGGTGATGGTCTAGTTCTCACCTTCCAACCACTACTTACTTTCACACATTCGTTCATTTGTAAACTTATTGCTGAAGTTGGATTATGTTTTATGTAATAATTCTCACCTTTCAAACATTATATTATACTTTTTATACTTTCAGATATTGGTTGATTTGTGAACTTGTGTTGAGGTTGGATTATGTTTTTTAAGTAATAATTCTCACTTCTTTTAGACATTGGTTGAATTGTAAACTTGTTGTGTTGAAGTTAGATTCGTTTTGTTTAAGTAATAATTTTCACCTCCCAACTATGATTCAATTTTAGACTTGGTTTATTTGTAATTTGTTGTGCTGAGGTTGGATTCGTTTTAAGTAATAATTCACACTTCCCAACCATGGTCTTATTTACTTTTAGACATTGGTTGATTTGTAAGTTTTTTGTGTTGAGGTTGGATTCGTTTTAAATAATAATTCTCACTTCTTTTAGACATTGGTTAATTTGTAAGTGTTTTTTGTGTTGAGGTTGGATTCGTTTTCAGTACAGTGTCTAATGTGTACACAGAATTGAGTAGTTGTTATATTACGTATGTACAAATACTATATAATAATAGAGATTTTTATCCTTGTCTACCACTGCCTCCTTCTCAGATTCTTCCCTACATCTCTCTCTCCTCTCTCTCTCTCTCTCTCTCTTTTCTTATATTTGTCCATCTCCTTCCCTCAGTTTTTTTCTTCCCTCCCTCCCTTTCCCTTATAATTGTTCCTCTTTTCCTACCTTCATATCTTGTTTCCTTCTATCCTTCCTCCGTTCTTTCCCTCCTTCCTTCCCTTCCCCTTATATATCTTCCCCCATCTCCCCGGTAGCAGACTACAAGTGGGTATGGTTAAGTAAGTAAAATAGGCGACCCGTGTCATCTTCCCTTCATTCCAACACCGGTAGCCTCTTCCCTTCCCTCCCTACACACACACACACACACACACACACACACACACACACACAGAGGCAAAACAGATACGTACTTATGCACTTCGCGATTCACATAAACCACACACACACACACACACACACCTTGAATTTACCTTGAAATTCAAGGTGTATGTGTGTGTGTGGTTTATGTTTGTGTGTGCTGTGAATGGCAAAGTGCATAAGTATGTATCTGTTTTGTCCTTGTGTGTGTGTGTGTGTGTGTGTGTGTGTGTGTGATCGCGACACACATTATACATTCATAACGCACATAAGCATGCATACACGACACAGGCATACGCGGTCTCTCTCTCTCTCTCTCTGTCTCTCTCTCTCTCTCTCTCTCTCTCTCTCTCTCTCAACACAGTATGATACCTAAAGATCACCGAAGCCCAAGTCAATGCCGTGAGAGACGATGGAGACGTGTTCGCGTGCCGTGACCTCAGGCTCCCAGTGTGTGTGTGTGTGTGTGTGTTCCCCTCGCGTGGCGGAACGTGTGCGTCTCTTTCACACACACACACGGAGCATACATACACACAATCACAGCATACACTCGTGGTACATTGAAGTCTACTAGTTCGTCCAAATTAATGCCAAAAAACAGGTCCAATGAAGTTTATTAAGGCAGTCTGTTGCTTGGACTAGTTTGGAGGATTCTTTATCTCTGTATTTACCACAGCTGTTTTACCTCCTTAATTAAGGACCCTGTGATCATGTATGAAAATTGGAGGCTTCTGATTCCTCCTGATCATGCCACGAAACAAGTTCCTTCCATATATAGGTGTGTGTGTTTCGTAGCAATATTTGAAGGCCTTATTTACCTCCAGTTTTCAGACTACATCACATGCAGGGTCCCTTGATTAACAACTACCCATCTGAACACACCTGGTGGAGGAGGAGACTGTGACTTCTGGCGGGAAAGAACATTAATTTTGGCGGGAATGAAGGAACAAGAGCGTTACCGTCCCGGGTGTGAGACTGTTAAAGCGGCTTAGGGATTAATTTACTGCTTCCTGTAGAGGGCAGGTGCCGACCTCAAGATGACTACTGCCACTACCATCATCACCACTGCCAACATCACCACTGTCATCTCCACTACCGCTGCCAACAACACTATCATATCCATTGCCACTGCCAACATCACCACTATCATCTCCACGCCCACCCCCCCCACCCCCACTGCCACCACTACCATCAACACCACCATCACTGACAACACCCACCCCTGTCATCTCAATTTCCACCAATGTCATATCCACTGCCACTACCAACACCCCTTCCAACACCACCACTATCATCTCCACTACCAACAACAACAAAAACAACAACAACAACAACAACAACAAAAACAACAAC
>JAWQEG010001586.1:0-127500 GCA_033782935.1 Petrolisthes cinctipes | reverse complement strand
TATCTCCTACCTCTGTCTTATTCCACTGTTCTCCTCTCTTTCTTAAGGGGAGAGTATACTTTTGGTCTTGATTCCTCCAAAGTATGCCAGAAAACAGCAGAACCAGAGGAACAAAAATAATAGTGACATGTTGCTTGGAATAGTTTGGAGAAATAATTTGCTCCGGATTTACAAACACTTAAATCACTGCTTCCTCCCTTTCATCGTATTTAATTAATGGTATCAACAATTTACACAGATATATATATATTTTTTTTTTATAGCTACAGTAAATGCTGTGTTTGTAATTTGTTCAAGTTCCTTAGGCATTGAATTGCTTTTAGTGTGAGAATTAAAACCATTACAGATCGGATAAGTCCAAATACTTTACCAACAATTTTCTTTGAGTTTAATTGAGTGTCCAAGTCCCCTTCACTCCTATATTAACACTCACTACACGATGAATATATATGAGAAAGTGAACAATAACTTCTAAATTACACTCCCTTAATTACGATGTTAGTATGAGCTTTTCAAAAACACTAAGTCATTGTCAGAATTCTTCCCCTACAATAAAATGCAGCAGACGTGGAACTTAAGGACAGTGTGTGTGTGTGTGTGTACGTGGCAACATGAGGGTATCAACGTGCATCTGTTTACATTGTTACAAAGTGGGAGCTCAGGAAATTATACACAACAGCTGAAGCATTTAACTCTTCCTTATTTTTTGTGTGCATTGCTGTGCGGAGGTGGTGAGGTTAACAAGCACTACGGGAACTTATCTTGTTGTTGCTCTTCTTGGCTTGGTGATAACTATGAAATAAGCCTTCACTGTGTTACCAGACTGTATTCCCACATCTAACTCCACCTCCTGTCATTTTTTTTCATTCCATTCCCTTATTTTTTTAAACCCACTGACAATTTTTGGTCTCTTTTACGCAAAAAATACCCTAAACAATTTACTAAGCAGTAGTCTTTATTCTGACATACAGTAGAATATTGCTAAATTTTAATGTTGATGTGTGTGGTGCTGTATAAATGGTATTTGTTATTATGACTTACATTGAACGCTCGATCAAGCTTGTCACTCTCTCTTCACCGCAAAGCTGCATCACTCTTTTCTATTGCTATTATTCTAGATATTACTCTTCTCAACTCTCAGTGAATGCCCCCCCCCCCCTCAGGAGAGAGAGAGAGAGAGAGAGAGAACTTGCAGGGAGAGTGAACGAAGTGTAGTGCAGGTCCTAGTAAATCACCCTTAGCCTCGGCCACCTCGCCAGGGCTATGAATGAACCTCCTGCTCCCCCCTCGCCTTCTCCATCCCCCCAGGCTCTCTCCCCCACTGTTGCTAATTTAGTATTTTTTACCAACAGCTGACGGTGCAAAATTCAGATAGCCCAGTGGTAAGCATTTTAGGGCAACCATAATGTAATATAGTGTGACTTTTTGACTTGCACACGAATTACCCCTCAGTCCTAATGCTGTAAAATGTATATATGTACTCACAAACGTAGAAAATAATAAACAGTGTCAGTCATGGAAAAACAGCTGAATTGGTAACTTTGCTTCCCCACCTGTTGCCGTTGTGGTGATGATGTACGCCAAACAAAAGAGCAGCAATGGCACTCACTAGTCCCCGGATGGATGGCACTGGCACCCGGCACGTGTATCACTTGACACCGTAATTACAGCCAGTTAACGCTAACCCCGCACTTCCTCCCGCTCACATGAGATAGCACCCCAGCGCTAATCGTCTCTCTGTTCGGGTGACTGACTTGGTCTCGACTTAAGTTTCCTTTTGAGTGATTTTTCTTGATCACTTTAGCATTTAGTATCGTTATAATACCAAAATGTTATCTTCATCACACACACACACCACCCGTTATGTTTATGTAATGGGAAGAAAGAAGACCATGTTAGGCCAGAAAGACCTTGTACCACAGGAGAAAAAGAGATAGAGTCAAAGTAAAGCACGAAGGAATAATTACTAAGAGTATAGGCCTAAAGGAAGGATAGTTGAAGAATTGAGAGTGGCTCGGGTTCAAAGGGGCGCCCAAATCCTTAAGGTCCTAGCCACATCACCCCATGCAATACCTCCTTACAGGACAAAACCCATACCGTATTATACTGTTCATATTATTAACACAGGCAATAATTAATAACTGAATGAAAATGAAAACATTGAGTGTTAAACTGTCCTTGAGATAACGGCAGGCGGACGGTACAACTTAACATATTTAACTCGGTAAATTTTGGTACTTAATGTTTTAGTGGTTCGAGGCGGGTGTACACTTGATGCTGCTCGTCCTCCTTCATTACAGGCAACACGCTACAGAGACAGAGACAGAGACAGAGACAGAGAGAGAGAGAGAGAGAGAGAGAGAGAGAGAGAGAGAGAGAGAGAGAGAGAGAGAGAGAGAGAGAGAGAGAGAGAGAGAATACTAGACAAATAAAACTAGAAGTAAAGTACAGTATATTATCTAGGAAGATCATACAGGCCACAGGGTTTGAGTGCAGTGACCAGTCTTGAACCCTTATGACTAGAATGAGAGGAGAGAACATTACCAATACATCAAGCAAGTGAAAGACTGTAAACATTCCTCCATTATCTTGAACTGTGAATTTGCTGCTGTTTCTTGCCAAGCTACTGAACAGGATGAGAGTCATATAACCCGAGCCAATATTATTATTTTTTGTTTTGGTACATTACCAAAAACAGGTGTAAGTGGATCCTGCCCAATGTGTGGATGGATTTCGTGGCCATAACCCTCCTTAGTGAGGTATGGGTAATTCCGCAGTGGTCAGCTTTTATGGGATTGAGAGCTGTGGTTGTTTTTAGAGCATTATATTATTGTATACTTTATTCTCAGGTTCACAAGATGAAGAGGAACAAATATTGCAAAAGTACATTTCTCATCAGAATACTGAGCCTGAAATGTTATGGAAGACCCCAATTAATTAAAGTGTTGTCAAAGTTAAAAAAAAAAGCAAATGTAGACCAAGAAATTAGAAGGCACTCGATTCCTCCAAAGTGCGTCAGAAAGCAAACTACCTGCCCTGAGACCGCCTCTTTTTTGACACAGTTTGGGGATATCAGCAACCTCTAATTTACTGATACCTTATCCCTTTAGCTTTTGGATGATGATGGTTTTCATGCATAACTTTGTCTTTAAATCACTTGGAATTCATTCATTTATATTTAACAAAAAGGTCATAGTGTAGGAATAACTTCAACTACTTTGAAAAGGTGTAACATTCATTGGAAAATACAGTAACATCATTGGCCATAGGAAAATGGTTAAATTGGCAACTGTGGACATACTGGCTTAGAGGCTACATTTCCCTCTCAACTGTGTCAATAAACATACTACTTTAGTAAGTGTAGTCTGTTTTATGGTACAGTTTTAGAGGATCTACTGTTGGTCTCATAGTCCAGTGCGTTGTCTCTTCTCTGGTGGTGGCTTGGTGGTGGTGCGTTGTGGGGTTGGCTGGCTACCCCCTTCAACCTTCACCTCTGTTTTTATCTCCTGCTTGATCTCTGGCTTGGTTTCTTGTTTTGTATCCTGGCATATTATTTTCTCTTGCTTTATCTCTTGCTTGATGTCCTCTGAGTAAGAAGGGAAAAGTTTTAATATTCCTGGTGGCAAAATTTGAATTAGCATATGAACACCCTGGCTTGCCTCACTCCTATTCATTAATTTTGTTTTATTCATGGTGAATGCAGCAAGTGTTACACATATTACTCAACAGTAAAATAATTTTTGCATAGGGAAGTGACAACCCCATTCCCCACTATTTCTTTTTATATAGTGCCGTCAGCCTTGTATCCCCTACGATACAGTAAGTAATGTACGCACATACTGCATAATTATATCATATTATATGGAAGGAAACCAGTTCATGAAGTTAAAAACTAATATTATGTCCAGTTAAACCCATGATAGGACACAGTCTTAGCATATACTGTACAGTTCCCTGTATTTTTATCTACCACTTTATTTTATACAGTACTGCACCATCAACAGTACCTCATTAATGATCAGATGTTTTCCCAATGATTTCTGATCCACTATCATATACCAGTAGATGTTATGTTAATGGTGTTATGGACAGTATACATATAAAACTGTGAAACATGTGACTAACCTGGTTTGATGACCACTTCCTGTTGTTGCTGCTGTTGCTGTTGTTGTTGTGGCTGTTGTTGTTGCTGTGGTTGTTGTTGTGGCTGTTGTTGCTGTGGCTGTTGTTGCTGAGTTGGTGGTTGTGGTGGTGGTTGATGAGGCTGTGGAGGGTTCTTGTAGGGGAATCTTGTCTGCAGGTCCTCTAGTAGTGAGCCAACCCGACGGTGCTGGAACACTGACGCTGGCTCCTCCCTCCGTCCCTGATTTGCCTGCTGCTCATACACACACACACACAAAGATCAGTCACGTATACATGAAAAATACAAGCACATTAACACACACATATACACAAAGTGAGGCAAGTTCATCTCCTAAATACAAACACATATAACGTGAGACAGTACTGTATACTGTACATTATTTAATATACATGACAATATGATCATATGCATGTATACACTAACTAAGGCTAGTTCCCCATCTCTCATCCTCTTGACTGGCCTGGTGTTCACTTCTGCCCATGTATAGTACTGTAGACACTTTTCACACTATAGTAATTACCTTTTCCTTCTCCTTCTTTTGTTGCTCTGTTTGTTCTTGCTGGTTGCGGAACTGCCACCAGTAGCCCTTGGAGGGGTGGTAGTGGGAGTAGGACTGCATCTCTGTAAAGGCACTAGTCAGGTTGCTGACCGCTGCAAGCTGTAAAACACCATGTTAGGTAGTATTAATACAACAGTAGAGTTTAATACAATTCAGTGCAGTATTCTTTTTAACCCTCAATTATACTATACATCTTTCTCTAAAATTTCTAAATGATGCATTAAAATATGTAGTAGTAGTAGTAGTAGTACTATTTCTAACCCTGGGCAACTACATCAACAGTGGTTCAAAATTAAAATGAAAAAATAAATAAAGTTACCAATATCCATATGCAAAAATTTTAAATAAAAAGATGGCGGCCAAGATAAAGCCAGGATGGAATTTGTGATGCTTTGGGTGTCAGTGGAGAAGAAGAGAAAGAAGACTGATAGAACACAGGGCATTGTGTTGGTGGCCACACTGTAAGGGATTAGGGCATATAGTGATAGATTGATGATATGAGCAATGATTAAACCACTTACCGCTCTGGAGTTTATGACAGAACCAATATCAGGGGTTTGAAACACCTGACCACCAATGATGTGATAGTTGGCAAGTGGGTTGACCTGTGTGGGAGAGTATCGGTGCTGCTTCCTCACAATGTACAGGATGGGTTCTTGGGTATGTAGTAACACATACTCCACACCTTGCATATGTCTGAAGGGAGAAATGAACACGTTAACAAAAGATTAGCTATACCTGGTGCCAGTGTAGATTTAGTTGGTGGAAAAGAACATATTTTCATTTCAGGGAGATAGATAGGTGTATGATATACGCCTAGTAGGCTGCCGAATTTCATAGAGTTTGGACTCGCTGGCATTAAAGCCTTACTGAGCTTAAGGGGGTAGTATAGAGTTGGTAAATCTGGAGCAATTGATTCCTCCAAACTATTCCAAGCAACAGGACACCAATATATTTGTCCATCTGATTCTGTTTCCTGGCATACTTTGGAGGAACGAAGGCACTCCAATGTACCAAGTGTGTGTTGTCCCCTTAAGAGTGAAGAATTAACTAGTTATTTCTGCATCTCGTAGGTAGAAACAAGACTGAATATGGCCATCAGTATATTTTAACACTATTCTTTTTCAAACTCACTCACATCACTTCCTCTTCCTGCCTCACTTAACTCTTATGAAGCCCCCATTACTACCAATTTGTGCACTCCCCTAATAATAATAATAATTATTATTATTATTATAATTATAATAATAATAATAAACTACAATAAATATAATTGTAACACTAACAATAATAATAATAATATAAATGCTTAGTTCATTCGTAATCAAAGCAAGATACTGACGTGAGTTGGTCAACACGTGTGTTCTGCTGCATCTTGATGAATTCATTGTTGCAGTCCCGGGAGTAGAATGGGTTGGAGCGCTCACCAAAGTAGTTCATAATGTTGGATGCATTGAGGTGCGGGACCCACATACTGTCATGCCACGAGATGTGTAGTGGGTTATCTGAAGTGAAGGTAATAATACAAGTAGTTATAATATTCTTTCATTAAAGGAATACTGTATACTGTATGATGATCATGATATATATACATATATATACAAGTCTAATATTAGAAAAGCTTAGTGTAATGTACTGGTAGGAAGTATTCAGTGATATAAATAATATTTTCTTCTGTGGAATCTCACAAATTATAATAGGGTACAGTAGCCTACAGTCAAACTCTTTAATCTGTACATTGAATATTCTGAACTTTCTGAAAAACCAAATGGAACATCATTCTAATAGGTTAGTTCTAATCCTATAAGATAGCTAACTTATACCAGTCGCACTGTGAAAACAAAAGGGATGACCACTTTTTTGTGGTGGGGAAAACCTGGAAATAAATGTTTTTTATCTAACCTAAACAGGACCACACAGCATTTCTCATCAACAATAAGCTTCCCTGAACCTGACCTAACCTAAAGCAGATCACAGCATTTTTCATTACCAATAAGTTTCCCTGAACCTGACCTGATCTAACCCAACCCAACTGAAACCAACCAAACCTAACCTGACTCAACCTAAGCTAACCTAACTGAACCCAACCCAACCAAACCTAACCTAACACAACAAGGACCACAGCATTTTTTGTGACCAATAAGCGGTAAATTTTCCGAGTTACACGTGTGAGATTTTCAGACAAAACATAGTTTTTCCTATAGTATTTCATGTGATTCGTTCAATTTTAACATCCATTTATTGTGCAAATAACTTGTTTTGGCCATACCCCATCACCCAGCTTTTGGCAAAAGTTGGCTCGGGTGTTCCAATTTTTGGCAAGCACAAATAGTATTAGTTTGTATTAGAATTAGGCAGCCCTGACCTGACCTAACCTAACCTAACCTAATCTGGACCTTGGCAGGCTAATGGGACCTAACCTTAGCAGACTACCGGGACCTAACCTTAAAAGACTACCGGGACCTAACCTTAACAGACTACCAGGACCTAACCTTAACAGACTACTGGGACCTAACCTTAACAGACTACCGGGAGTTGCGCAAGGTAAGACCTATATCAAACTTGTGGAAATTTGACCATTATCAAGTATATCACAGTGAAAATTCGATATCTCGCACATGTGTAATTCGGAAACCTAACCTAACCTAACACAACCCAACCTAACCTGACCCAACCCAACCCAACTAAAACCACGCCATTTTTAATTACCACTAAGCTTCCCTGACCCTAACCTAACCTAACCTAACCTGACCCAACCCAACCAAAACCACAGCATATTTAATTACCACTAAGCTTCCCTGAACATGGTGTTACCTTTAGGTGGTTCGGCCAGGGCAGGGTTTGGAGGACCCAGCTGACGTGGATATCCCGTAGCATTCATTTTGGACCAAATTTAATGACTTTCTGATACTCCAGTTTCCTCCACCAGGTCCTGAATGCTCCTGGTGGATTACTCCTTCAGGTTATAGTTACTCCAGCTTATTATTCGTTACTCCTTCAGGTTATAGTTACTTTTTCAGGTTATTATAGTTACTCCTTCAGGTTATTATAGTTACTCCAGGTTATAGCTGCTTCTTTTAGAACTTTTGAGTGCTACTTGAGGTTAACGAAAGACGAATGTGAAGTCCCTATCTGGATCTGCCAATAGAAGAGGTAAACAACAACCTTTCAGTCTTTAGAGAACAACAACAACAAGTGTTCGCGTTACTAAACGAATACCGAGGGACTAGATTGTGAATGACCAAAATTTACCCACATCAACCCAAGTTATAAAGCTGTTGTTTTTACATTTTCGTTTACCGGTGTTTACATGGTTATTTACTCGTTTACTTGTTTGTAAGATTTTCATTGCCCCGTTCCACCAGCAGATGGTGCTCCACAGGCCCCACCCTCAATATTGTTAAACACTATAATCACTTCTGATGTTCATATCATCCCTGTCGTAACACTCAGCGAACAGCTGATGTGTTTTCAATTTTTTCTTAAAAATCGTTCAATTTTCACTACTCCGGCAATCCATTAAAGAGCCTTGGTTCACACCTTTCAAACGCTCTAAAACCCAATGTCAAATTGCTCCACAGCTCATTTAACTTGTGTTGTTCGTCACTATGCCTGAGTTCCATAGAGGTATTTACTTGAAAACTTCTTAAAAGATTCTTTAAATATTCTGGTTTTCCAAATTTCAATGTTCGAAATATTAGAAAACATAATTTTCTTATATACAATCCTCGCCTTTATTGGTAGTCAATCTAAGTCAATGAGTGCTGGAGACTGGAGTTATCCTCTCACGAGAAGAATGACCTTTAATTTATCTTTCAGCTCTGTTAATTAAATTTTCCAAATTTCTTAACTGATAGTCTAGCAAACCATAATACCATACTAAGGACCCCAAAACACGAACAGCCCAAGCAGAGGATCTCCAACAAAGCAAAGATTATCAGTACCGCACAGTGTACAGTTACGAACCACACAATCCCAAACCCACATGAGTCGAAGCCCGAGATCTGAAGCAGGCGGTTTCTAGACGACAGCCCGGGCACTCTAAGCCTCCATTGATTCGAAATGTGTGTGTGGCCAAGACCAATAGACTAGTAGTATTCTATTGGTGATGTGTGTGGCCTCGTGATGGTTTGAGCCTGCTTCAGATCTCTTAACTTCGACTCAGGTGGGTGGGCTAGAATTGTGGTGCTTGACTGTGCTTACATATAATATTGACCTATTCTTACATAAATAAGTTATCAATAAAAAAAGTGTACAGCATTTATCTTCTGTACTTGACCTGACCTGACCTCTCACTTTCACCTGAATTAGCTCACAGACTCAACACAACAATCAAGTTACATTGGTGCACCGAAATAGAAGAAAATGTTTATGATTTCTAGTTAATTATTAATATTATAGGAGAGTTAAGATTCAATACTTTCATTGATCATTTCACGGAACCCCTGGAACTCCCCCTCTCCCCCCCCCCTCTCTCTTCTGATCTGAGACTATTATCCCAAATTGCTTTCTTCCCACCCTCGCCACCAATTCTTCACAGTTTGAAAAGAAATGTCCATTTGGCGATCTATATTTACCCCAGAAAGCAGCACTCTACACCAATAATTTACCTTAGATGAGCCATATTGTAATTATCCTGGCTGGGCCACTGAACTGACTAAAATAGATCAAGTGGAAGGCTGGTGTGTTATTATTTTGTATCCACACCTCCATAATACACTTTTGGTACATTGGAGCCCCATGATTCCTACAAAGTATGCCAGGAAACAAGACCAACAGATGGACAAAGATAATGGTGCTCTGTTGCTTGGAATAGTATGAAGGAATCTGTTGCTCCAGATTTACCAACATTGTATTTTTGTTTTAATTAAGGTTATTAGAGTTTCGGATGGTTCACGGAATGTTAAGGACCCTGTGATCGTGTATGAAAATTGAAGGCTTCTGATTCCTCCTAATCATGCCACGAAACTAAATCCTTCAATATATGTGGTGTTTCGTGGCAATATTTGAAGGACTCATTTATCTCCAATTTTCTGACCACATCACAGGGTCCCTTAACAAATTGGTTTTAAAACTACACCTCATGTTCGTGTTCCCCTTCTAAAATCTTTTTAATTACATTCTCCCTCACTCTGATATTAGGAAATTGAGATACTGTAAGCTGAAACTTTCATACAGAATAATTATGAAATTCAGAAATTAGAATCCTATTAATATATCTCTACAATAATAATAATAATAATAATAGTAATAATAATAATAATAATAATAATAATAACTAAAAAATAATAATGATAATAATAATAATAATAATAATAACTAAAAAATAATAATGATAATAGTAACAATAAGATCCAAAACGGTTCACTGTAGACAAATATAGTCAACACGTTTCATTCCTCTAAACAGTCTAAAGAAAGTCCGTGTCTGGCCGAAACTGGAGTTGCTAAGGGGAGGAGCACTTATTGTAATTACCACATGATAACCAATCCTCTTCCCACACTAGGCATTGCATATTTCGGACCCTTACAATGATATATATACACGGGATTCACAACTGCAGGACATACAGTGTTTTTCCTTCAGTTTGTTAACACGTCGCTGATCTTTAGTAAAAATTAATGATCTTGGTGGGCAATCTTATTATTTTTTATTTGTATTTACTCTGTGATCGTGTGTCTATCGTTCTTCTCGTCGCATGCCTAGTTGTTCGATTCAGTCATTTCCAAAACAACACAAATATTACCACACAGGCGTCGAATTGTTGCACTATCGGTTGTAAAAAAAAAAAAAAAAAAAAAAAAAATGCATACTTGTCATCATTGTCTCTCACACCTGAAAAAACAAAACAAAACCAAAAACACGTAGGCCTACAGTACCATACCATACATGATTTACAATAATGTACCCATAAATGATAAGACCTCCACAAGATAGTAGACAGACAAGTGTTATCAATTATCTGAAGATGCTCACCAATCTTGTTACTACATATTATACAGTACAGTTTAATTTAGGAGGAGGAGGAGGAGGAGGACACCCGATAAGAAGCGAGAGACACGGTCAGCTGCTGCATGGGGCGGGTGTTGTCATCATCAGTCCAGCAGTTCTCTCATTCACAACAACACCATCAGGCACCAGCAGCAGCTACTGAAGAAAATACTGTAGTTCAGATTTTGTGTACATACGTCAAGTAAAGAAGACACTTGGTTAAATACCGCGACACCTGGTTATCTCCTTATCACTATAGCTCTTCAAAACAGTGAATAAAAAAGTCTGGTAGTGGCATTTGTCCAAACTTAATGTCCCTTCACCAACAAGCACCAAACATAAATCACTACACTAACTACGAGCCCAATTCAGAATACTTGGTCTTAGTATACTCGTGTAAGAAAAGAAAGGTGGTGAACATCTACATACAAAAGTTACTATCTGAGTGCATGGTTTGGGGTTGAAGTGAGGAGTACATAATTGGAATTCCTATTGAAGTCTCGGGAAATATCTTCACTTTTCCCATCATTCTGTTTTACCTTGTAATCACTTAAACTCACATACAAAGGTTAAAGAAAGACTATTTGCATTTCTTTAACTATACCAGATTATTCTTCCGCATCGGAGGAAATCATTGTTGATACCCAAATTGTATTAACCTTTCCCAGTTAACCCATCGACAACGGTCTATATCCTGGAGAACAGACTTATAACACCAGACGAAAAAATCCAAACGACACTGAAAAATCTCCGTCGTCCAAAGATCAAAGTTTATGTAAAGATACTAATTATAATGATGAAGACACACGTGGTGATCTTCTTGGTGTTGAGTGTAGCTTGTTGTTCCTGCTGGGGTGTCTGGTTGGAAACATTTCACGACGTGGGTGGTGAGGAGTGGAAGGTTCCTGAGGACACTGTACACGCACTAACCTTCTCCCTACGATTAAATTCCACCGACCTCATACACACAGATCCATGGTCACTGGAAGAGGCCATCCTGGAGGTCACGGTGGTTCCAGATGAAGAATGGAAGCTGGATTGGGTCAACAGGAGCGTCCAGTTCACGGGTCAGGAAGCCATGGACGAGGTGAACAAGTCCCTGGCTTTCTCTGGGTACTACTGGGGACGCACACAAGTCTCTTTCTACCTGACCAGAGACGACCTCCATCCTGGTACCAATTACACCCTACTCAGAGATGACCTTGTGGTAAGCTGAGGTTGTTGTCCCTAAGGTTGGTTGCTAAAATAAGGGAATACTATATTGTGGATGACTTGTAACTTTATTGATTCTTCCAAACTGTTCCAAACACAGACTACCACACTATATCAATAGAGAAAATCTGTTGTGTATAGTATTGTTTAGAGGAATCAGTAGCCTCTAAAATGGCCTCAACAAACTATAAGTATATAATAGGCTATACCACCCATAGCTGAGGCAACATGTATATATATATTTATCCTAAATCACGAATTTCAGGCATTTTCAGTGTCAGCAGATTTATGAGATAAATAAATGTCTAAATAGATAGAGACGTCTCCCGTATCTGTGAAAGATAAGAGAGTTCTTGAGTTAGGTTCACCCATATCAAAATTACACTGTATATTTACCGGTACTGCTGTACTTGTTTCTTATAACCTTGTAAAAGAATTAACAACCAATTAAATCTTCCTCTTCCATGACCTCAAAACAAGGATAAATGAGCAGTGTTATTATGCATATTATAATGTGTTAATTTATATACTTATCAATAAATTTATCAATAAATCTATGACCTTTCACATATCTCTATCTCTCTCTCTCACTCTCTCTCTCTCTCTCTCTCTCACTCTCTCTCTCTCTCTCTCTCTCTCTCTCTCTCTCTCTCTCTCTCTCTCTCTCTCTCTCTCTCTCTCTCTCTCTCTCTCTCTCTCTCTCTCTCTCTCTCTCTACCCTACCCATCAGATCATCGTGGACAGGAAGGTACACTCTGTAGACATCATATTCATCGTGTTTGGTTCCATCTTCGTGCTGGGTAACAATGTCAACATGGGAGGTCAGCTGGACCTTGAGATCATAAGGGGTGTACTCAGACGACCCCTTGGACCTCTATGTGGATTCATCTCACAGTTTGCAGTCATGCCCCTCGTAAGTTGTTGACATTTTTTTATCATTTATTTATCTAGTTATTTAGTGATTGATTGATTGATTTTTGTAGGCTATTTATTTATTTATTTACTTATTTATTTACTTTTGTTGGTTTATTATCTATTTATATATTTTTGTAGTTTATTTATTTATCTCTTTATTTATTTTTTGTAGTATATTTATTTATTTATTTATTTATTATGTATGTTGTCATTTACCACTATACCTTCATCGATAAAAAGTTTCATGTCTTCTCATCCAACTGTCCCTTTTTATTTTCATTTGGTATACCTTCTGTGCTTACTGTCCCATCTCTCAATTACCTTCCTCAGGCGCCATATGACCTCGCTGTTGCAGCCCCTAATATCAGTCAATGAGTCCATGTCCTCTCTTGATAAAAAAAACAAAAAAAAAACAAAGGTGATATGACCTCTCTTGGATAACACACACACACACACACACACACACACACACACACACATACACACACACACACTCACACTCACACTCACACTCACACACACACACACATGTCCATAACTTGTAGGCTACTGCATGTAAAAGTTTATGATGTAGAGATAATCATGAGGAGGCCAAAGGTATACAACAGTCAGGGTCAAAAGTTCTATGTTCTCTCGTGTTTGATGATGACATGTGATTCTCTTATTTGGTCATTTAGAAAACCTATCATCGGATTAATTAACTGGAAGGAAGGAAGGAGGGATGTAAGGGATTTTTACACATTTTTCCCCAATTACAAATCCTTCTTTTTTGAGTGAATCATATGTTTGGGTCTATGTGGAGGGAGGGATGT
Organism: Petrolisthes cinctipes; assembly: GCA_033782935.1. NCBI lineage: Eukaryota > Metazoa > Arthropoda > Malacostraca > Decapoda > Porcellanidae > Petrolisthes > Petrolisthes cinctipes. The sequence goes on along the minus strand of JAWQEG010001586.1, from coordinate 113,867 downwards.
AAGGGATTTTTACATGTTTTCCCCAATTACAAATCCTTCTTTTTTGAGGGAATCATATGTTTTGGGTCTATGTGGAAGGAGGGATGTAAGGGATTTTTACTCATTTTTTTCCCCAATTACAAATCCTTCTTTTTTGAGGGAATCATATGTTTTGGGTCTATGTGGAAGGAGGGATGTAAGGGATTTTTACATGTTTTTCCTCAATTACAAATCACTTCTTTTTTGAGGGAATCATATGTTTTGGGTCTATGTGGAAGGAGGGATGTAAGGGATTTTTACACGTTTTTCCCCAATTACAAATCCTTCTATTTTGAGGGAATCATATGTTTTGGGATTTTTACTCATTTTTTTTCCCCCAATTACAAATCCTTCTATTTTGAGGGAATCATATGTTTGGGGTCCATGTGGAAAGATATATAGTGATTCCTACAAACTATACCGGAAAAAAAACAGACGATCACAGTGTCAATACAATATTACAAAGGGATTTATTTGTTTCGTGCATGGCATTGTTTGGAGGAATCAACAACCCTTCAAAATATCCAACACGACCCCTTAAAATTAATGAACTATAATAGTGATAATGGCCTTCAGACTTAAGTACAGGAAAGACGAAGGGACATTCCATTAACTCACTGACTTTACAAACAATAATATTACGAGTGAGACTGAAGGAGAAAAGTGATAGAGGGAACAAGCGTGTTATCTTTGTGATATTGAAGATGTGTTATGTGTTAATATAACCTTGAAATGTCTAATAAGAGGAGGATGTGCATGCATGTCGTAAATTTTTATCTTCTTTTTTTTCTTCTTTCGTCACCTGATTGATTGATTGATTGATTTGCTGGTTGGTTTATTATTGGGTTATTTATGATTGGGTTGATATATGGACATAATTATTATTTGGTTAACTGAATGATTAATTGATAAGGTAGAGAAAGGTGAATACATTATCTATCTATCTATCTATCTATTTATCTATCTACAGTATCTATCAATTCTCTCTCTCTCTCTCTCTCTCTCTCTCTCTCTCTCTCTCTCTCTCTCTCTCTCTCTCTCTCTCTAACCATCCATCCATCCATTTTCAGATAACATTTGGTATGGGTGAGCTGTTCTTCCCTGACCCACTATACCGTCTTGGCCTCTTCACACTGGGTTCCTCCCCTGGCGGAATAATGTCGAACTTCTGGACCCTCATGTTCAATGGGGATATTAACCTTTCCATCACCATGACCGCCGTCTCTACCATCGCTGCCATGGGTGTGTGTGTGTGTGTGTTCTTGGGGTATATTGGATGAATCAGTAACCTTCCAATTTAAGGAGAGAGAGAGAGAGAGAGAGAGAGAGAGAGAGAGAGAGAGAGAGAGAGAGAGAGAGAGAGAGAGAGAGAGAGAGAGAGAGAGAGAGAGAGAGAGAGAGAGAGAGAGAGAGAGAGAGACTTTCCCCCTAATTAGCTAAACAAAAAAGCAGGCGACTGAGATAAAACACATATATAACATACATAACCCTTCTCCAATATATATATATATATATATATATATATATATATATATATATATATATATATATATATATATATAACAAATACCTCTTACACTCCCTATATATATAAACAGGAATGATGCCCCTGTGGCTTTTCACCCTGGGTCGTCGCCTTCTGCACGAGAACGACAACCTACAAGTGCCCTTTGGTAACCTGGTGGCGTCCCTAGTTAGTCTCACCGTCCCTGTGGCCCTTGGTGTACTCATCCGTATCAAGAGACCTGCCTGGGCTGACATGGGAGGTCGTTTCATCAAGCCATTCACACTGATTATCATACTAATCTTTATGACGGTCAGACATATGCATACTTTATTCGAGTTATTGTTCCTTCATTCATTCATTCATTCATTCACTCTGGTCATCATACTAATCTTCATGACGGTCAGACACATACATACTTTATTAGAGTTATTGTTCCTTTATTCATTCACACTGCATGACACACTTTATCATTAATTATTTTTTCCTTCCTTCATTCACATTGGTTGCTATTCATGGTGTTGACAATGGTGAAGGTAACTTTACAATGACTCCCTATATGATGGACACAACAGAAAGCCATTGTATTGGTACTGTGCCATCGACAACAACACCACCAGGAACAGATATTCTTACATATATATACAGCCCTTTGTAATACCACCTTCATTTTTTTACCACTTATAACATCCACAGTTGGGAATATACAACTCATACAAAGTGTTCAGTGACCATGATGACTTACCAGGAACAGATATTTTTGCATATAAATACAGCTCTTTGTAATACCACCTTCACTTTGTACCACTTACATCCACAGCTGGGAGTATACAACTCGTACAAAGTGTTCACCATGATGACTTGGGAGATGGCTGTAGCTGGACTTATGGTATCTGTGGTTGGTTACTCAGTGGGTGCTCTCCTGGCTAAGCTCATGTGTCTCGGCAAACCTCAGATCGTGGCTGTCAGCATCGAGACAGCCTTCCAAAACGCCGGGGTCACATTCATGCTACTCAAACTTTCACTGCCGAGTCCAGACAGGTGACTATAATAATTATGTGGACTGGAAAGTGTACTGTAAATACCTGCATAATACGATCTATAGGCTCTCAGAGAGTACAAAATCTCTCTTTTTTAATATGTTGTTGTTGTTGTACAGTACGTAACAAATATGAGCATTCCATCAAGTCAAGGCAGATGCTTATGGACTGAAAAGTGTACAGTTGAGCAAGTAGAAAGTGCAAGAAAAGTCTGGCTGTATATGGCAACATTTCACCACCACTCAAAGTTCAGCCAATCACGTTTTACATTACATTGGCTCTGGATTCCTAGTGATTCATTCATCAAGATACGAGGGTTTACTACAAAGGACTACCAGATGTTGCCATATACAGCCTCATTTTTCTTGCACTTTCTACTTGCTCAATTCTTAAGTAAAGTTTCTGAGAGATATCGTTATGTATTGGTATGTACATACCAATACATAACGATATCTCTCAGAAACTTTACTTAAGAATCTTTTAATCATATGTTGATAAATGGAACAGCGTAACGTAATTAATATCAGCCTTCCATCAAATGTTGGAAGGGAAGATTTGTACTGGGTGAAATCTGTTTTAGGTGGCGGTACACTGGGATACAACACACGGGGAAGGGCCTTTTGTTGACAACTTTTCGCTTTCAGGGCTTCCTCGGGTCGAAGGAAAGCCTGAGAAGTTGTGAACGGCGAAATATTGTCAGTAAATGGCTCCTAAATTCGTGGTATTCCATACAACTTCTATACCATTTATGTATAGTTCTTATCCCGGTAGTAATTTAGTGTGTGTTGTGTGTTTATTGTATAGTGACCTGGCAGCTCTACCTGTGATGGCTGCCATGATGTTGACTGGTCCTCCTCTCATCATCCTTTACGTCATCCTCATCATACTGAACCGATTATTTGGTTGGTGTCCCACATCCCAGACCACTCATCGCAGGCTACCGCAAGGGGAGGAACAAGAGGAGGAGAAAGAAACCAAAAGTCCTCCAAGTCTTGAAAATGAAGCTAAAATTCTCTCCGGTGTTTCGTACATGCCTGCCTCACCGAGTTTAGAGAAGTACCCAGGAGGAAACACGAGTAATCATTATGGTATTATTCTAAATGGCTTCACGAAAAAGAAATTACTTGAAGGTGACGAGAGGATACTTGACCCATGATATTAATATGAGGTTTATTAATAAGAGCTTTTATATATGTAGTAATACAAAATAAAGATATAAACTTTATGTGTGTCATCCACTTAATATAATTCTGGCAGATATACAGTGGTTACGAACTAATCCAGCCTTGTATATACATTATTGTTTTGCTGTACCCAGTTCGTGATAATCCTTAAAAGTAGATGTTACAATTACAATATAGTCACTACAAACAAGATGCCTTGGGTCAATATGTGGGTTCTTACTCTATCAGGAAGAGGGGTATAAACAAACGCAGTATACCAGGCAGTATTATTAACACTTAATTAAAGAACAGTGTTGACAGACAAGCAAATTGAACCTGAACTCATGTATATGGTATTGGTAACTTTCCTTGCAGTGTTATTCATTCTCTGTCCAGTATCCTCTGCAATATTGTGTGCTACACCAAATTACTGTATACTCGTGTGAAGGGTTCATTTATGGTAGGGAGAAATACAAGAAACAAATATATGTGGAATTAAAGGCTCTCATAAAATATTCGACACCCAGATACAGTATGCCAAACCACACTAGGCATTCTGAATCATGTATTGACGCTGTCTGTATCAGTCTGTATAACAGTACAGTGGTACTTGCTAAGAAAAGAGCAAGGGGCGTCGAATTATTTTTGAGAGCCTGTGGTAAGTACAGTCGTGGTCAAAATAATAATCTATATAGGGGTAACTCACGTAAGAGTTTGACAGCTCCCTCGATCTGTTCCTAAGTTGATAAAACAATAGACAACAGAATCATAGAGTTAGCTTTTCTACTTGGGCTGGTATTCTCAAGAGTGATTAGATGAGAGAGAAAACGGTGAGTACTGGGGCTGACTCCTATAGTTTTAATGTCCTGAGTTTGAGGTGGAGACGACAAGATTGTTAAATTGTTAACGACTCTTTCTTGTAACATGGGCGATGATGGGCGTCAGTATAATGTTCTCCTGGATGATCCCATGTTAGTGATGAGTGTGGAGAAGGAGTCTGACCTGGGTGTGTGTGTGGGCCCTATTCAAGAACATCCGTGGTGTATACTATGGTTTGGTACTGTACGAAGGCTCTGTTGTTTGTCTATGGAGCCATCGTACCGATACCACACCCTCGTATGCACCACAAATGTTCTTGAATATGGCCCTGTGTCTGTCTCCTCACTGTACATGATATTTATACACATTGCATCTTGTGATACCCTGTGAGGATTTCGGGCTAACACCCTCAGCTACACGAAGTGCCGCTGTATCCCCTGTTCTACCTCAAGTATAATGGGATGCGGTGCTCCAGCTTATCGTAGTGGGGCCAAGTCTGGTACGAGGGCAGGGGGAGGGGGGTGTCTGGTATCTTCTGCAGAAAGTTTTCAAGATGTCTCTTGAAGACATCCACACTGCAGGTTGACATGTTTTTCTGGTACAGAGGAAGACTGTTGAAGAATTTAGGCCCTGTCCTGCTGAAGGTATTGGCCCTAAGTGTCTTCATTCTCAGGAAGTTTGTTTTGGGGCCTTCAATATAACAGGTCCTTCCTCGTGTCTGGTTGGGGCCTAGTCGTATGCCAATGTTTGGTACTGGACCTTCCAAGTTCTCCAGGTGCAGACAGTCTGGTACATTTCTCTTCTTCGTTGAAGGGAGAAGAGCTTTAGGTGTTTCAACCGTTCCCAATAGTTCATGTCACCGAGTGACGATATTTTACTGGTGAAGCTTCTCTGCATGGATTCTAGCTCTTCAATTAGTATTTTATCGATCATTATTTTATTTCACTATGCATGGCCTAGGCTATGATCTCTTAGGGAGCAATATAACTCTGCTGCTAAAAAAATTAACCAAACCAATGTTAGCTCAACTTCAACATCCATTACATAACTTTCGAAATAAAATAAACCCTGATTACATGCCACTAATTTAATATATTACAGGCATTAAAATATTATATAATTATATAATAAGTATACACAAGCCTAAATAATAATGTATAATGACAATGAAAAAGTATATTAATTCCATCTCAAATTGTGTGTGTTTACTATAAAACAATGTTGCCAGGTGCAGGAAAATTTCTCTGTTTTAGGAAATTTTGAAGTCCACACACGGAAAATATATAAATATTGTTCAAAAGTAAACAGGGAAATTTCTACTAGACGAAATTGAGAAAAGATTATCAATGTTCAAGGGTAAACAGGGAATTATTGAGGTAAAAAGCGAAATTCGAATGTTGAAGCTAAGGAAAAAAGGGAAGTTCTGATGTGGAATTTGAGGTAAAAAGGGTATTTCTGATGTCGAAGCTGAGGTAGAGAGGGAAATTCTGATGTCGTTGAAGCTGAGGAAAAAAAAGAAATTCTGATGTCAAAGCTGAGGTAGAGAGGGAAATTCTAATGCTGAAGCTGAGGAAAAAAAAGGAAATTCTGCTGCTGATGTCGAAGCTGAGATAGAGAGGGAAATTCTGATGTCGTTGAAGCTGAGGAAAAAAAGGAAATTCTGATGTCAAAGCTGAGGTAAAGAGGGAAATTCTGATGTTGAATCAATTACCAAAAAAAGGAAATTCTGATGTCGAAGCTGAGGTAAAAAGGGAAATTCTGTTGATACCGTTGAAGATGTGTAAATTTCGTCATGAACCAGACCTGGCAACACTGCATCAAAATGGCATCGTCTGAGGGAGGTGACAGGTGCGACGACCGGAGAAAACAGGTACGAAAATTACTACACCAATCTTATATCATTAACTTATTGATGACACGGGGTTTAATTTCAACAGGTGTGGTCACAGTTAGGTACATCTGGGTGACATACATGAAGCACAAACGGTATAAAATTAGTGATAAAATATGAAGTGAAGGGGTTTGTTGGGGACGTCACTAACTAATAAAGGATTATGTTGTTGTTATGAGTCACAGTCAGGTGGTATCGAGTAACATCTTTTTTGTCACACACACACACACACAGTTATTCTATCATCGTTCTCCAACCTTCATCTTCGAGTCAAGTCTTCTTCATTTTGTATATATATTTTAAAAATGTTATAATAAAATCCTCAGGTTGACTAACTTAGAGGACGGAGGAAATCTCAAACACGACTCACCACAAGATAATTTATATATTTTCAAGAATTTCCCGTAACAAAACGGCAATAGTCTAGATAAATACCGAAGAAGACACAGGAATATGTTTTTCCCATTCTTCATTCCAATTCCCTTCCCGTGTAGTGTATATCCTGGGAGGCGATATTACATACAACGTGAGTCGTGGCCAGACAGAAGTGTTGTAAGTACTGTATAATAAAAGCTGTAGTCTTACTTTGGTCGGTTCTTGTAATATAATGTGCTGTTATATAACTGTATTGAGCTAATATTGTGATTATCTGCGCCGGCGAACTACTGGTTAGGATAGGTTGGGTTAGGTAGGGTTCGGTTACCTTTATCAATACTCAGTGGAATTATCTTGTGGAAATGTATTCTTTGCTAGGTATTTCAATTTTAAGATACGACATTTCTGTAGCGGAGGGACGAACTGAGGTTGGGCGGACAGTGTTACCAGATCCCCTTGGCAAAATTACGGAAGGTCCAACAGGCAGTTGTGTACAGTACGCCTGACCCACCCAATCGGGATACTTTTAGCTCCTATCCACAGGATCTATTTTATTTTTAACTGTCTCGAAGGACACTAAGTTAGGTCCCGAAGGACATTAAGTTAGGTCCCGAAGGACATTAAGTTAGGTCCCGAAGGAAGCAACAGTCTAGGTTAGGTTAGGTATGTCAGGTTATTTCGTCTGGTGATTAAATAATTATTTATCCCAATTTTAAATGATTGAATTTCCCGCTCAACTGGGCTACTTATTGAACATTCTTCATACGATTTCCCAAGTGTGGACAGAATTTGCCTAAAACATGGAAGTATTCCTGTATCTGGCAACACTGCACGCAGTGGCGGGAAGTCGGGAACCGCTAGGAAAGCCGCACTCCCATTTCAAAGTAAATACTGTACATACAAATGTTATTCATGTTTTTACGTATTTCCACATAATATGTCTCCAAAATAAAAAGGGAAAAGAAATGTGTCGATTTCGGTCGACAGAAAGTGTGAAAATCAAGGACGTAGATAATCGCAATATTTACCCTGTATTGTTATTTATAATTGCTAAGTTGCTTGCGTAATCCCTTTTTGCATGAAATTCATTGAGTAATGTTAGACTGATGATTATTAGTATGATAAGTCTTTTAATTAAGGGGCTTATGGTCTGTCAGTATTTTCATAATTATTGACTCCTCAACATTATGTCAGGAAATCAATGACCAAGTCTATTGAGGTACTGGTAGACGTTTTTCTTGGTGTTTGTTGACGGAATCCTAACCCTTTCCTTTTCCAACAGCAACACAAGCCCTCTAAAGTCAGTGCCCTCAGTGGCGCCATCTTATTGATCGTTATAAGTGCTTGGGTATTTCTGTAGTGAGCACAGAAGTAGGAACATATTAAGGATTCTATAGATTTTATTTTTATTTTTTACAGGTTATGCTTGGGAATCTTCCCAATGACTTTTTACGACTGGCGGCCACCAACCCCCAGTCTCAGGAGGAGGCAGATCATGCTGCTGCTATGCATCTTCAGCAACAGATGATGGCACAGTCTCAGAATGTTGGAATGCTGCAGGTTTGTTATTTTACTAGAGAAAATAATTTGTTCATGCAGGAGGGACGCAGAGAATATGTTAATCCCGGTAGCTTTATGTTATTGTCATTATTAATCAATTGTTAGTTCCCGTAATTTTCAGATTAATACGAAAGTGATATACTGTACAGTAACACCTTTTTATATTCCTTTGGTGTACTTAATGTACTGTATACAGTACTGGTAAATTATGATGGAATGTTATAAAGATTTGTTGTACTGTCCAGTTGTCTGATTATGTTGATTGGTTCTTGTGAATATTTATGCAGAACCAACTGTTGTTTTCCAGATGACTATTGTATCTGCTGTATTAAAAAAAAATTATGGGATGACTAGGATGGATCCGTACGTGAGAGTGAGACTCGGCCATTATGTCTATGAGACACAAACTGATGTTAATGGTGCCAAAAATCCCCGATGGAACAAGACTTTCAATATGTAAGTCATTTCAGTACAGTATTTGCTTTGCTCTTATAGGATGTCAGTTTAAGAACTTTGGTGATTTGGATGTTAATTTCAAATATTGAGCACAGTGAATTGCTGATATTTTTATTGATACACATTTGTAGTGTAATTATATACTATACTGCATATATAATTTTGTCATATTGACTTGAAATGTATGAGTCAGAACTCTATAATCTCATCTAGTACAGTTAATATTACTGTATTGTACAATACTGTGATGTACAATATTTTCTCTCCTTTTCTTCCAGTTACCAGTTACCAAAGGGGGTCAATGCTATTCACTTGGAAGTTTTTGATGAACGAACCTTGACGGATGATGAAGTAGTTGCTTGGGTGAGCCTACCCATTCCTGAAGTGATATTCCAGGCAAGTATTACTGGTATATAGAATTCTGTGTTTATTTATGTAATGGGTACTCTATTAATATCAGTGTTAGTGATATATTTATTCTCAGGTTTATGTTGGGTATATAGTGAGGTCACCTGATCAGTATATAAAATATGGTACCAACATTATTAAAAAAAATAAATAATGTGCCAGAAGGAGCCTTTAAGGCAAAATCTTGGCCACTTTCTCCCGGAAAGTGCTCCCGGGAGGTGTTTCCGGCCTCTTTTCCCGAAATTTTATGCCGTGATGGAGAGACCGGCTTGTCGGTCGTTTTTCGCCGGAATCGCGGCCGCTTGCCGGGATTGGCGGGAAATCAAACCTGCGAACCAATCAGAGCACTGCACTGCAGGAAGACTAATTTTCTATGATCTTACGGAATTAATTTACAAGTAATACTAATTTAAACATGTATTCTTCAATACAAAATCCATTACTGGCCGTAAATTCTTTCCTTACAAAAGAAAAACTGAATTGCAATGTGTATTCTTCTTCATTTAATCCACAAACTTCATGCAAAGTAATAAAACTTTATACAAATTAATCACAATTCCTTCAGTAGAATTATGAGCTGATTATTGATTTTCTTTCAAATTCTTTTCAATATTCTTTAGGCGAGCAAATGCCTTTTCATCTTGAAATCTAAATATGTTTTTCATTATCATGGGTACTTCTGGTTCATAGAATATCTTGCATTAAAGAAAAATCGAGAGCAGCACATCTCATATGTGTTTGGCGGTCCATCTTTGTTTGTAAACAGAGATTCCGCGCCACCGCCTCTGTGGTCTCAGTCCGTGTGAACCCCTTCCCGGGGAAAAACGCCGAAATCGGCCTCTTGTTTGCCGAAATCGGGGATAACAGATGCCGAGATTTTGCCAGTGTGAACCGGCCTTTATTGACTTTCATTCATTACTAGTTTTTCAGTAGCTAAATACCACTAATTCTTGTCTTCCTTCATAAAGTACTATGTCTATATTTGCCAAAAAATAATTTTGTTTTTTTTGTTTGTAGGGTGAAACAGTGGATGAGTGGTACAACTTGTCAGGGAAGCTCGGCGAGGGACAAGAAGGAACCATCAATGTGGTTATGTCATACACGGTGAGACTTCATGTAGAAATGAGAAGAATGGCTTGAAATGATTATTAAAATATTTCATTTTCTTCTCCGGTTTGATATGACGCAGGGGTTTGATGACATTATTGACTACATTCCAGTTCATCGGTCAATTAAAAATCATATGGTAATACAGGTTATTTATTGTCATCACCATCATTTGTACTTTATTTATTTTTCAGACTGCTCCTCTTCCCCGTACGTTGGGTCCAGTGATGGTGATGCCACATGGGGGTTACAGCTACCAAACCTATGCTCAGGTGCCTGTCTATACTGTCCCCCAACAACAGCAAACACCAGCACCACCCCCAGAACCAGTCATACAAGAGGAAGACCTAAAGCAAGTAAGTACAGCGTCATTATACAGTCGTGCATCACAATCTTTAGCCCATCTGAGTTGACGCCCGAGATCTGAAGCAGGTGGTTTCTAGACGACAGCCCACCCAAACCGTCATGAGGCCACACACATTTTGAACCAATGGAGGCCTTGGGTTGGCTGTCGTCCAGAAACCGCCTGCTATAGGTCACAGGCTTCAACTCAGGTGGGTTAGAGATTGTGGTACGCGACTGTACAGCAGCTTCCTTCTTAAGTTACCTATTACAGTAGATCCTTTGTAAAACTCAGATGTACTCATTAAAGTACTTAATTTTTGAGGTACTGAGTGTTGAATGAAATGGTAGGTAGAAGTTACTAATCTATTGCAAATATATCTTTATTTACTGTTGTCTGCTTAACAATAAGTATTATTTTGTAGTTTGGAACTTTTTTGTAGTATTGATTGGGATACTGTATTTTTTTGCCTTTGTTGAAGTACTTTCACAACAGTAATTATGCATAAAATTTGTCACGATTGCAAATCCGTACACATAATCACAAGGTCACATTCTTGGAATTTGTTGTTTGTAGAATGAATGTGAAAGTTGTCCAGCTCTGGCAATCAGGCACTTTTAATAAACCGAAAACAGCAAAAAATTTAGTTTCAAGGATTAGTATTCAAGCTCTAATTGGGAGGCTTTATAGATGGCTCTTCCCATGACAGCTGGGCGAGATGTTCCCTACTGTGGAAAAGGAGGTGGTGCGTTCTGTGCTGGAGGCTTCCCGAGGCAACAAGGAGACCGCCATTAACTCACTCCTCCAGATCCAAGATTCTTGAACATTCTGCCCTCTCACTTCATTTCTACAGCACTTTCCTCAATACTTACGCTCTTCTCACAGACCCTTTGCTTTTCCTCGACACATGATTACTCACTCATATCTTTTATCTTTTTATTTTGCTGAACAATTCTTCTCTCCGCTAAATTTGGTTAAATATTCACTTATTCTGCAGCAAACAAGAAGGCTACTTGAGTTATATTGTATAGCTGTAATTGAAATGTTTATCTGTACATACATGAATACTGTACACAGTACACAGTACTGTATAATGGGCTTATGCTCTAACAAGGAATGAGTCGGTGTATACAGTACAGTACTATGTAAGAGGGGTACCCACCAGGGGTGAAGGTAACAAACCCATTCATTAGAGGTGCTGTAAGACTCCTGAGAGGATTTTTAAAATATACTGGAGAAGGTAATATGATTTTTGTGGCCATAACTTTAAGGAAAAGCATAACTTAAAAGGGAGTTCAGCCCCCAAGGCTCCCCTCTTGAAGTTGCCTCCGCTACACATACCCACACACATATACACAAGCCAATTTACGACAGTGAAGAATGAAGATGCATTTACATAATAGTGATAACTAAGTTTGAATGGGGTAAGCATATTCTAAGTGCATGTTTTGTTGTGGTCACATAACAAGACTAATTGATTCTTGGTGTTGTGGATTTAACTGGGTGTAAGTACTGTACTCATATTGTGGAATATTCAGCTATATACAGTGTATATCAAAGAGATGCATTTTGTAATATTGCATTTCTTGGACAACCATTGGCGTAATGCTGAGAAAATTGCTAAATTAAAGTGATGTTTTTACTGTTTGAATGCCTTGGATTGGAATGTGGGGGTTGTAAAGAAAAGATTGTTTGAGAATGATGGGGAGATGGGTGACTAAGGAAGGGGTGTTGGAAGGAAATAAAGATATACCCAAGTGAAAGTGGTATGGTGTGAGTGGAGGGAATCTGAGTAGCATGGCTTAGAAGCCTTTTGTTTATGGTATTGGGTAGTTATGAGAATGACTCATCTTTCACACTGGAAGTAATCAGTAAGACTGAAATGCCTTTAACTTTGACTTTAATAGAGCCTTTCACAAGTGTCTTGTTGTCACTCCACTACCAAGCCCCTTTAACTTTCCTCTCCTTCAAGGCCTTGCCAACCTGTACTCCAACCTACACATGGAACACAGTTGCCTGAAGGAGGGTATACACCCATTGTATTACCATCATACATGGATTTATTATACACATGGGACATTTCTCACCCATAACCCCAGTGTACAGTCACAATCAAATATCCACCGACACTTTCCTTCCATTGTAGAAAATATCTTGGTAATAAAGAACAACACATGTATGCACTTCTTAATAATAATTGAGGGGGTTGAGTTGACATAAAGTGTTGTATGATTATATTTTGATAAAAATCTGATTTATTTAGATGATGGAAGGAAAGTGTTGGTGGTTATTTGATTGTGGCTGTATATAAAGGGCTGACTGTATGGTGGTGAACAAGCACCACAACATTTGTGGATGACTCTACAATTGGTATACTACAGATAGTTATAATAGCATAAATTAATGCTTTTGATACTTAACCTATGTTACTTAACCTTTTCACTGGTTAGTTACACCTACGAATTCTCCGGTTATTGTTCCTATTTTAATTTCTCTTTTATTTATAATTTGCTGCTTCTCATACATCACCCAGAATAAATTATTAGTTATTATGTGACACTGTGTAGGAACTATAGTATGTACAGTATAAAATACAAGTTCTCTCCTTACAATTCTGCAGTAGATATCTGTACACGCCAGTGGTTCCCAACTGGGAATCCATGGAAGAATTTCATGTAAATTATCTTTACTGTATTTATATTATTTTACAGTATTTGACTGAAATTGGGATATACTTCATGCATTCTGGTATAAATATCATAGTATAGACAGTCCTTGAAACTGGATACAGAACGACATGAATGTGTACTGTATATTCATTGGGGAAATGGCCTCTCTGTCATTTTTATTTATTTTGTTGTTGGGGTTCATGGGAGAGAACGTTGTTCTAATAGGGGGAATATGTGAGAAGATTGGGAGCCACTGACGTAGACGATAAGTTGGAATGAAAAATGGTTAGTGCTATTAATTTTCATACATTATCATAATAGTACGCATCCTTTGTTTGTATTTCATTAATTCTTGCTCATTGTGTTGATGCCCCAAAGAGAAACCAGATGTTTTGTGTTAGTCTACATTGTGGGTATCATTTTTACCTGTATAATTTACAGGTTTGTATAATGTTATATTTTTTCAGTAAACATATGATGTGGGTAGACCTATTGGTACTCAGGTTGTGGTGTGACCTTTATATTAATATATATTTTGATGTAAACTATTACAGGGATTGTATTGATTGTTTCAGATATCATTATGATGGATGTTTTTACATAAGCACCCTTGTTTTCCAAAGCAGTGATCAAATATTCATATACAATTATTCTATTATACTTGTTATAGAAGCCTCATCAGGAGCCAGACAGGGTCATGGTTTTTTCATATACTGTACTGTAATTATTGCTACATGAAGCTGTTATAGTAAGTGTTGTAATATAATATTCCAGTACAGTATTGCAACAATGTTAAAGTTTAGTCACTACATTAACATTCGGTTATGTCACATATTATTCGGATCTTTGAACAAATATAAAACACATATTCATTATGGAAATGAATTGAGGAAATTTTGTGCATTATGGGACTGGCTTTGTGAATCAGAAAATATGACAGCCTTTGCATTCATATCTTCATTTCCTAAGCATTATTGTTAATGTTACAGTGATTTGAAGTCTTCCTGTCCTTAATTAAGATTTCTCAATATATATGAATTATTTTCCTTATCTGTTCCATAAGTAGAGGTTTCCTGATGAGGCCACTATAATGATTTAATATATACTGTATATTTTTCAGGGGCATTTTAGTATGTTTCTACAGTTGCTGGACATAATATTTAGCTCAGTCAGCATGACCGAAGGGGAAGAAATACATAAGGGTATTTATGGTGGTTTACTGTGTTATATACATACTAGTGAGCATCAGATATATAAACATATCTTATTGTTTTTCACACCACCAGTTATCATAACACCTGTATAAGAAGCATAATTGTTGGTACCAAGGGAGTTCAAATATTCCAGATTTACTCTCATGTGTTTGCAAAAAAGTGCCATTTCTATGCTCATGATGTGTTACAATGATTTAACTGCAGTTAACACTGTATTGAAACGAGAAGAAAAATGATAAAGCTACGGTAATCTATACATAAGGAATATCTTTTGTTTACATGACTTGTTTGTCCTGGGACAGCTAGAAATTGTGACCTTTTGACTGCATCTTGCATTACATAATTACTGTTTATTGTATCATTAATTCAGTGGTTGTCTCCAGCATGGTTATTGATTTAGCATTTTTTTTCACAGCTGGAAGTGTAAGTTTCTGATAGGCATTAATGGTCTTCTTGAAACAAATGACTAGAGTGGATGTTATATAAGAAAGCCATAACTATTGATTCTTATTTACCATCAGGTTTATTAATTAATATAAAATCTTACACAGTCAGCTGTAGAAAAAGTGCTAAAATTAAATGGATTGTCATTGATAGGGGTCATTTGATATTGGTCTCTCATGGTACTTTACTGCAACCTTGTCAATTTTGTGGTTTATGTTTGCTCAATATAAAGAAATATATGATGGTAGTAAAAACTTTTGGGAACCATGAATGATTATTATGCATGCAAACTATCTATGTCAGCTTTATTAAACCAAAACTACCAACAGACATTTAAAGGGTAATATGTTAACCAAAGAGAACCCACTAAATAGCAGCCATACTTTTGATATTGGTCTTTGATGGTCCTTTACTGTGGCTTCACATACTAGTCACACCAGCATTTATATTGTCTCAGTGTGACATGGCACTGTAATGTATAAAATTATGACCAAATATACAACAGTCTCTAATGTTTGTGCCTGTTTGTACCCACTGAATAACAAGTGGAAGATGGTCTAATTAACATGACTGTAAGGTATGTATTTAGGGGATTGCTGAAATTTTTGTTTGGTATAACAATTGGTGAAGGTGAAATTAACTCTGAATCTATTTAGTCTGTATCAAAGAAATTGGAAGAGTTGGCACTTTGCTGCCTTATGATACTTCAGAAATTAAGAATACTGTACAAAGGTGCTCCACTCCATTAGGAACAGATTGGTAAAAAGTGATGAAGTTTGTATAATTCACAAGATTTTACTTTGGGTTCAGGTGTGGGAATAAATGTGACAATACCAAGTGTTTATTTTGATTGGAATAGTTCAAGAACTGGGTTACAGCACATAATACCTTATCTCTCAGGGGCAGGAAAAGGATGTACTCGTACAGTACAGTGTAAGATTTTGTGTCATTCATTATATTGGAAGAGGTCCTGAAACTTTTATATAATGTGTCTCAATGGTAGATTTTGGCTTTACCTAGATGAGGTGGCACCTGTCAACCAGTCATGGTGATGAAGACTTGGATCCTTCCTAACAAGTAGCCTACTGCACCCGGGTTCTGTGTGGATGGAGGTGGAAAGGAACAAAATTGTGAGGATAGTTCAGCAAGTTAAAGGAGATTGTCTGATTATGTCAAGAAGGGAAGAGGAGGCAAACATGGTGTCATGGTGTCAAGCAAATGAAGAAACAAGAACAGGTAAGGGGAAGGAATGTTTAGTGTATTTAAAATGATTTGAATGAGGCAGGATATATCGGCTGAATGTAGGTCTTGGGTATAATTATGAGGGTGTCGAGGAGGAAAAGGCATAACTTGAACAAATGATTTCTGAGGGTATTGTTTCAGAAGATTCAAGTGGTATGAAGAAATGTTTAGTTTGCAGTAATTACCAAGTTACAATTTACATAATCTTGTACAATATACACTGTAGTTGACCCAAGCTAGGTTTTTTTTTAGTATGAAAATAGGTTTGATGGTAATGGAAATTATGTGTATATATTGCTTTTTATTCCGAGATTATAGTGTGTCGTTCTAAATGAGACAGTGGAGCTTGGTGTTGGTTGCTTCTCTTCTGCCCCCACTATATGACGACACCTTATTTATACACTTCACTATCAGGGCAGGAGAACATCCCTAGCCCCCTACCCCACCTCGACTCCCTCCCTGCCTCCTTATAGGCTCCTTCCAATACGACCTTGTGGGAGGCAGGTGGTGGACAGTGGTAGATCCCAACATGCCTCTATAATATATTGACTTTTTCTATGTGTGGCCGGCAAACTTACATAACGTATAGCGGTACAGTACATAAGGTGGCCTAATTTATGTAACTTATGGCGATAAAGTACATAAAGTGTCCTAACATTTGTAACTTTGAGCGGTAATGTAAAGTCGCGGCACATAGTCCTTGAACTGACTTCCCCTTACACCTTGGTCAAGGACTATGTGCCGCGACTGTACATAGGGTGATTATTTTTACGCTGGACACATGGACAGTCCGACATTTGAACATATTTTCCTCCTGTCGCAGCATCGTGGCGTGCAGAAACTCTAGCTTGTCTCATGATTTTACTTTTTATTTCTCATTCTGGCCCTCTTTTTGTTTTTGTTTTTTCCTTCTATTTCTTGTCCGTATTGCCTGCAAAGATGCTGACAATATTGTAAGGGAATTGACTCTCCTTCGGACAAGTGCAAATCCCTTACCTCTCATCTGCTGTCATTTCTTTTCTTCCTTTTCCTTCGTGTTTGCAGTCTCTCCTCTTTTGTTAACACTATAAAGTACAGAAAAACAAAAATCCTTGGTATTTATATAGATACGGATCTCTCTCCAGCCAGTCACGAAGCCCATCAGATGTAGTAAAAAATTTCATGAATGCCCACAATGTTTTGCGTAATCCTGCTAACAAAACAAACCGAACGAATCACATAAATAAGAGGACTACGTAGGATATAGATTCCAAAACACCAACAAGAATTAAACGACTTCATTGAGGGCAGATTCCCTTTTTGGCAAATTGGAAGGCTAGCTACTGATTACTCCAAACTATGCCAAGAAACAGATCCCCTATTAGTATCATTGGGGGGATTTTGTTCCATGGGATAGTTTGGAGGAATCACAGACTTTTCAACACACCAACAAGAGAATCTACCCTACTCAGAAGATTGGAGGTTAGTGAGTCCTTCAAACATTGCCACGAAACACCACATACATTAATGGAGCTTGTTTCGTGGCATAGTCAGGAGGAATCAGAAGCCACCAGGTCTCATACACGATCACAGGGTCCCTTAAGGGCAGAGGAATTTCCACGAGTCAAGGAGATGAGGGTCAAGCAGGACGCGGTCGGAAAAACCCCCATGCAATCTTTATAACCAACCACACGGAGCTCATGTAAAGGGACCCTGTGATCGTGTATAAGACCTGGTGGCTTCTGATTCCTTCTGACTATGCCACGAAACAAGCTTCTTCAATGTAGGTGGTGTTTCGTGACAATGTTTGAAGGACTCCCTAACCTCCAATTTTCTGAGTACATCACTTAGGGTCCTTAAGGGGGTTAATACACTTAGGGTACATTGGAGCGCCTTCAGGATTCCTTCCAAAGTATGCCAAGAAACAGGACCGGATTAGTAAAAATATTGGTGGCCTGTTGCTTGGAATACTTTGGAGGAATCACTTGCTCCAGATTTACCACCAACACTGTACTACCCTCTTAATATTATGTTGCCAGACTAATATACAAGGATTTGATGCCGGAACAACCCCCATGACTTTAATACAAATTTTCTCGATTTATAAAGTTAATCATCTTCCTTTGAGTCAAAAAGTATTTCAATATATCCATAAAAAGAGACTTAATACCTTAGAATAGATCATATACTTATATTAATGTTAGACTGTTAAACTCTATCCTCACCTTACACATAAAACCAAACATTCTTAAACGGGGGACTCGTGCCGCTGTCTTGTCCAATGATTTAATATAACTTGTGAAACAATGAAAGTCCAGCCATAATAACGTTTAGGCCCAGTATGTTTAGTCCTCTACCATATATTTTCACCAGATTTCACGACACCACTTTTGTATTTGATAGTACAATGTTGTTGGTGGTAAATCTGGAGCAACCGATTCCTCCAAACTATTTTAAACAACAGGCTACCATTATATTTATATATTGGTGATGTTTCCTTACATACTTTGGAGGAATCAAGGCAAACCCATGTACCAAAAGTATACACTACCTCCTTAAGCAGGTCTTATACTTGGTTGTATTAATTCTACCTCATCTGTCCATGTAGGAGGATGTTGCCTGCGGTGATGTGGGCAGTACCACATGAAGGATTTGGATGCCCTTTTGGACCCGAACCACTCCCCTTTCATTCTTCAACTGTCCTTTTAAGGAACCCCGTGATGTAGTCAGAAAATTGAAGGTTAGTGAGTCCTTCAAATAATACCACGAAACACCACCTACATCGAATGAGATTGTTTCGTGGCATAGTCAGGAGGAATCAGAAGCCACCAAGTCTCATACACCAACACAGGGTCCTTAATTCCTTTTATTACCTCCGTGCTTGCGGGTCTCCTCTCTATCGCCTCCTCCCTCGTGCTACAGCCTATATTCAGGGTCTTCGGGGCCTTGAGGGGTTTATTTTCTTCCTCGTCCGTTTGTCTTACCCATCAGATATGTGTCCAGAGGAAGGAAGGGGCGAGGCCGCGTCTGGGGAATGTTTGAATGTATGTGTATAGGCCTTGGGTGCATGGACGTGTTTTTTCTTCACCGTCCGTTCATACTTCTTCTTTGTCTTACCCATCAGATATGTGTCCAGAGGAAGGAAGAGGCGAGGCAGCTGCTGAGAAATGTTTGGGTGCATGGGTAGGCCTTGGGTGTAATGGGCGTGGAAAAGGTGGAAGGGACACACACACACAAACACACACAAGAACTGTTCGTGTAATACAAGGTAAGCTGCGGTATACGGTATGATGCTCAAAAGTTGGGTCCATCAGCCAGCCACAGTATAACTAAAGCACGTATGTATATATTTATTTATTTATTTATTTATTCATTGCTAAGACAAATTTGTACTGTACCTACAATGTAAATCATGATTGGTACCTGACACTGATATACCTATTATATAATAAAACTTGACTCAACCCGTGTGACTGGCTGCAGACGAGCCCTCGGGTACTTTGTTTACCTCGTCCAAATGCATCACTCACTCATTATAATTTTTTGCAAAATAAAATAAATATTAAGATATTTTACGTAATTATAACTGTATGTATCGGTGTTTATATCATAGAGTATTTGCCTTGATTCGATAATGTGTTTCCCTATTACTAACACACACCCACACACACGTGGATGATTGTATAAAACTACTGTATTTAATGAAGATGTAGTAAGATTATGTAGGGTTTTGGTAAATGTCTAGGATCTATGAGAGTGGTAACCTGTAGTGACGTGTGGTAGTGTACTGTACTACCCTTGCTATATGGCCTGGTGGGTGGGATACGAGAAAGGTAGAGGTGTGAACAGTCAACAGTCTCCAGCAATGTGTGGCTGGTTGGTGGTGCTACACGGTCAGTTAGGTTAGGTAGAAGGGTAGGTAGGCAGTCAGTTGCACGGTGGAGGTGACACGGGCTGGCTGTGGGTGTTGCATCGATAGTCAGTCAGTCAGTCAGTCAGTTGTACGGTGAAGGTGACTCGAGCCTCATCCTGCCCGGAGAAGGAAGGTGTGAAGGAAGGTAGGGGAGTTCAACACCAAATGAATTATACCGTAAACTCATTTTACACTAATATTTTGGGTGTGTAATGAACCTGTGTACAGAAAACCCTCTTTGTACAGTACAGTGGTATTAGTATGGGTGTGAAATGTAGTGTACAATAAGTGTTTACAGTACAAACATTCATTAAATCCAAATGTAAAATAAGAGTTTACTGTACCTCTTCATTATTTTGGTCTTGGGGAAGAGGGAAATTGCAACGTCTGTGTTTGAGGAAAGTTATTGATCAGTTTAGTGTTTCCTTTTATCTTCTTCGATCCGTAGTGTAAATTTTCAATGCCTCTGAGTATTTTTGTGTAACATTTAGAAGTGCTTGTGATGGTTTGTGTGCAAGGAAACCGTCATTAAGCATTTTATTTCCCCCGACATCTCATATTATATTTTAGACATTTACACTGTCGACCACAGAAAAGACCACAGTTTGAAATCAGTACCGTAGTGTATGAGTGTCTGTGTCGTGCAGTTAAACAGCGTAATGAATGCAACTCAAAAATTTTCTTATATGAGATAATGTGTGTTTATATTTGAAAGATAATGGATACCGGTACTGTACCTGCATGTTATGTATATATATATATCTTGGAAATGTATACTATTATTTCAGTACAAGTGCTTGACGAAACCAGATTTGCAAGACTTGATATTGTTAGTGATGTTAGATACCATTGAAGTGTGATGTGTGCAATAGAACTGTTCAGAGGACTAATTACGTACAATACAGTTCCCCCACAACAAACAACACGTACTCTTAAGTATCCCATCCACATTTACTGCACCAGAAGATCATTTGTTACCACACTGTTTAGATCTCCGGTAACACACACACACACACACACACACACAATGTCCACTACATTACACACACATGTATGTCCACTACATTACACATACACATATGTCCACTACACACACACACATACACAATTACAATGTCCATACACACACATGTCCACTACACACACACACACACACACACACACAATGTCCACTATACACATACACACACAATGTCCACTACACACATACACACACAATGTCCACTACACACATGTTGACTACGCATCTTCACTATTCCTCACTACATACAATCCCTGTAGTATGTTTATGTAATGTCTTCACTTCTCAACCACATGTATCAATACCGAGTGATAATACTCAGCCAAGGTTATACTATGGTTGAATTCCTCCTCTACTGGACCTCTAGATTACGAGACAAAAAGTTCTCTTCGTCGCTCAGTTCCTATTATTTTGCAATGAGAATTTAGCTAGCAACGAAACTTTTTATCTTCGAAGTGATAAATGCGACACCACTGTACCATCCTACCTGTGTCTCATGCGGTAGTTTAGTTGAAGAGTTTTGAAAGTAACATTGTCTGCCATTGATATATCCAGGGTGGCTACTAATACTTATTGCTTGGGATAGTTTAATATATATATAGTGGTGTAGGTTGCTGTTTGTGCCCGGCCATTCAGTCGCAAACATGGTGAGTCTCTGTATGTGTGTGTGTGTGTGTGTCAACCTTAGGACAGCTTTGATAATTATAATACCCATGTTGGTGATTACAAGCCAGGTTAAAAGGATAACAAGTCAGATTATCCTAAATGGATAACAATAAAGAGGAGACAAAGAAGAAGGGTAGCAGCAGTCTTAATTGAAAGATATCAGGGATCTGCTTTAATCTGAATCCAAGAATATTTATTTAATTTTGTTGTAAGAATGAGGGTGGAGAAATATTGGCAACAGTGACTGTAGACTTTCGCAGTTTTTGATGAGAAATGCTTAAGCAACCCAGTGAGGTACAATTGTCGGAAAATTGGAGGTTAATGAGTCCTTCAAACATTGCCACGAAACACTACCAACATTAAAGGAGTTTGTTTCATGGCTTGGGGTCGATTCCACAGTTTGGTCGTAGTGGTTTGTAAGCACGGAAACGAAAGAATCTTAGCCGTGTAAATGACTTGTGGGTGAATTATTTACTGAAATTGGTGAATAAACTATGCAGTGATCATTCATTATCAAACTGTTTTAATAGATTTGGTTAATGTGGATACTCAGCTTGTGGAAAATAATGAAGCCTTACAAGTGTGGTTGGTTAGGAAGCTTACACACAAATACCACTGTGGAATCGACCCATAGTCAGGAGGAATCAGAAGCCACCAGGTCTTAATTAAGGGGGTGGTGGTAAATCTGGAGCAACTGATTCCTCCAAACTATTCCAAACAACAGGATGCCATTATACTGTATTTTATTCATTGGTTGGTTCTGTTTCCTGGCATACGATGGAGGAATCAAGGCACTCCAATGTACCAAAAGTGTATTATTACCCCCTTAGCCTTGGATATAAATAGTCATAGTCATCTCGGCCTTGTGTTGTGTCTTATAAACGCTTTTGTATAGTTAAGGTCCCTGTGATCGTGTATGGGAATTGGAGGCTTCTGATTCCTACTGACTCTGCCACAATACACATTCCTTCCATATACAGTATAAGTAGTGTTTCGTGGCAATATTTGAAGGACTCGTTTACCTCCAATTTTCTGACTACATCACAGGGTCCCTTATTAATGAATGAAGTAACTCACACCACCACCAGTGTAACAATTAAAGTGAGAATATACGAATTAAACCAGGCTGCATGCTCATCTCCTTCAAATACCATAGTTATTAACATACCACTTTATCACACTCAAGGTCAGATGCCAAGCGAGATCTGGAACTGGTCCTGGCCTAAGACATGGTGGAGGGAGGGGGACAGAGGGGGAAAAAAAAGAAAATAGGAGTGGGTGGGTGGGTAGCCTATAGACAAGGATGGTGGGCGTGGTGGGAAGGAGAAAAAAGAAAAAAAAAGAGGGAGTGGTAGCATTAGATAAAGATGGGCGTGGTGGAGGAAAGGGGAAAAATAAAAACAAAACAAACAAAAATTAAAGAAAAAAAAAGAGGGAGTGGT
Organism: Petrolisthes cinctipes; assembly: GCA_033782935.1. NCBI lineage: Eukaryota > Metazoa > Arthropoda > Malacostraca > Decapoda > Porcellanidae > Petrolisthes > Petrolisthes cinctipes. The sequence continues at coordinate 90,593 of JAWQEG010001586.1, read as the reverse complement.
AGCATTAGATAAGGATGGGAGTGGCGAAGGAAGGACAAAATAAATAAATAAATAGAATCTAATAAACAAATAAATATAACAAGACAAGGGGTGGTAGGGTAGGTTGGTGCTTGTGGTGGTGCTTGTGGTTACTTCTGCCTGGGGGGGAGGAGGAGGAGAAGGTGGAAGGAAGGTGATGCTTGCTGCCTGCGTACAGTTATAGTCAAAAGTCTTCAGTCAGTCAGTCAGTCAGTCATCTTTATATTCTCTGTGATGCCAACGCGGTGATTATTTTTCCGTTCCTATTATAGTGTTTATCTGCGTTTTTCTTTCGGGGGTAAATGAAAATGTATGTTTATTTTTCTTCTTCTTCAATCGGTAGTGTTCATCTTACATCTATATTTTACTTTTGTGGTAAATGAAAATGTATGGTAATATATTTTTTATATATATGTCTACATAGATATCAATGCCAGTTCTCTGTTAGTCTGTGTCCATAATTATATACAGTATATATATAAGAGTTCGCCTTTCGTTAGGAGAAGAAATGGGAAATATGACTTGTGCCTGTGACTGTACATTAGAAGGACAAGAAGAAGTCATGCAGTGGGTGGGAGTTGAGTCAAGCAGATAGGGTCAAGGGAAGCTCCGGGGACATGGAAGGGGAAAGACGTACAAAACAACAAACAACAACAACAACAACACTCAAGTAACAATAACAGTCACACAACACAATAACAACAATAAATTACAACACTCATGTAACAATAACAAAATAATAACAACACTCAAGTAAAAATAACAATCAAACACAATAACAATATCACTCAAATAACAATAACAATAAAAATCAAACAACACAATAATAACAACAATGTCACTCAAATAACAATAACCATCAAACAACACTAACAGCAACAATATCACTCAAATAACAATAAAAATCAAACTACACAATAACAACACTATTACTCAAACAACAACAACAATATCACTCAAGTAACAATAACAGTCACACAACACAATAATAACAACAACAACAACAACTCAAATAACAATCGAACAATAAAAACAACAACAAAAGACAAGCATTAGAGTAGTTAAGAAAATAATCTGACATGGGTTGACAGGTTGTGGGTAGATGATTGACAGGTGTGGATAAGGGGTTAACAGGTTGACAGGTGTGGTAAGGGGTTGACAGGTGTGGGCAAGGGGTTGACAGGTGTGGGTAAGGGGTTGACAGGTGTGGGTAGATGGTTGACAGGTGTGGGTAAGGGGTTGACAGGTTGTGGGTACATTGGTTGACAGGTGTGGGTACATGGGTTGACAGGTGTGGGTAAGGGGTTGACAGGTGTGGGTACAGGGGTTGACAGGTGTGGGTACAGGGGTTGACAGGTGTGGGTAAGGGGTTGACAGGTTGAGGTTGACAGGGGTTTATATAACGGAGAAAGCAAGCACTGACAGTCACAATATTAAGCAATGGAATTTCCTGCCAATTAAATCAGCGGACAAGAGCACACACACAAACACACAAAAAGAGGCAAAATTGAGTATGAAGTGATGTGAAGTGAGATGAAGTAAAGTGAGGTGAAGGGGGACATGCCGATAAAGTGTTAACAGAGGAAACGAAAAAGTAAATTATTAGGATGAGTAAATAGATGAAGAAGGAGACGAAAAAGTAAATATTGATGAGGAGGAAAAAGATATAGACGAAAGAAAGAAGTGATGATAAAGAAGAAGAGACAGTGGAGTTTAAGGGGGATGGGGCCTCTTCTTGACAAAATTAGAATCATGTAAAAAAAAATGCTAATAGAAGCATCTGAACCAGTTATCAGGCCCACACAACACAAACACTAACAATACTCGACCCCATCCCTCCTTTGTACCCCTCCTGTCTCGAATGTGAATGAGGATGATACCTGTGTCTCTCTCTCTCTCTCTCTCTCTCTCTCTCTCTCTCTCTCTCTCTCTCTCTCTCTCTCTCTCTGTGTGTGTATAGGTGAAAGTTGAAGGATGTGTAGAGAAATAAGAGATGGTGTGTGAAGGAGTGCTTGTATAGATGAAGTTGGAAGAATGTGTAGAGAATAAAATAGATGGGGAAGGAGTATAAAAGGGGAAAAAATGTGGGTGAAGGAGTGTTTGTGAAATAGTTACAGGGGTGTGCAGGGAAAGATGGATATGGTGTGAGAAGGAGTGTTTGTGATATTATAATTTGAGGGTCATGAGTGAGTGAAGGAGTGGCAAGGTTATAGGCTTTGTCCCACAACACCATCATGGGAATCCCCCCCACCTAGGCTTTAGCACAACCATTCATTTTATTATCATTATTATTATTAGTAGTAGTATTTGTCACATCCCTAATACAGGTTACAGAGTACTAGGGATATACCAGGTTCGAGACCCCATAAGGTTACTAGGTGTGTGTGTGTGTGTGTACATCACCACATAAGGACTTTCGTCCAGGGTGACAGTCAACAATGTAATACTAAACAACACCATGACTAGTGAAAGTTAATAACACACACACACACACACACACACACACACACACACACACATGAAAATATAAACACACACGCTAAAAAAGCTAAAAAATATACAACACATAGATGCTAATCCACATTAACAAACATGCACATACCTCTCCCCCCTCCCTCCCAAACACACAAATGTCCTTATATTCCTGAGTGAAAGTGTGATCCAATTATTATAACAATAAATATGCCGGTCATTGTGGTATATTAGGCCTGCACACCAATATGTTAAGAGACCCTGTGATGTAGTCAGAAAATTGGAGGTAAATGAGTCCTTCAAATATTGCCACGAAACACACCTATATGGAAGGAGCTTGTTTCGTGGCAGAGTCAGGAGGAATCAGAAGCCTTCAATTCTCATACATGTTCACAGGGTCCTTAAGGGGTGATTCTTTTATTGGTGGTGAATTGGCAGGTCTCTGCTGATTCCTCCAAAGTATGCCACGAAACAGATACCCCATTAGGACCATTGAGGGCGTCTGTTTTGTGGCTTTGTTCATCGGGAAGAATCAGTAGTCTTTCAATTTGCCAACAAGACAGACAGTCTCCTTTAACAATGTATGACTGTCACCACACAAATCATTGCATCAGAACACACACAGCAATGTTAAGTTAGGCTCCCAGAAACACAAAGGAACACAGGGTTGGTTGGTGTCGTGGTAATGGTAGCGTTCTTGTCAACCATCCCAGTGTCTCGGGATTGAAACTCATCTATCACTACATGCAAGCCTTAGTAGTAGAAGGGGTAGCATTCTTCCAATATAATGTCAGTGGATTCTGTGGTTTTCCTTGGTAGAATGTATATAGGCTATATATTTATGTATGACATTTCTAGAACGACTATACAGAGGTGCGAGAAGTTATTATTTTTGCACTTGTATTACGTATGAGTATTGAACAAATATTTCATTATTCTTGACTAGTTGATGACACTGTAAAAATAATTATAACACGGTGTTGATAGCTAAAATTCAAGGCAGTATCTCTCCCTTTCACGTGCTCAAATGTTATCATAATTATACTCTATTATTATCTGTATTTAGTCTAGTTCACAGGATGTATTAGTATTGAACAAATAATATGTTCTTGACTAGCCGATGACACTGTTAAAATAATTGTAACACGGTGTAGATAGATAAAATTCAAGGCAGTATATCTCTCCCTTTCACGTGCTAAATGTTATTATAATTATACTCTCGAATTTTGTGTATTTAGTTCTCAGGAAGCTAGTTCAGTGACAATTATTATGACCCCTGCTGGAAGATGAACGCGGTAACTCAAGGACAAGGTGAACACGTGCACTATTCTCAGGCTCTCAGCTACTAGACGACGACCTTCAATGTTTACAGTTTTAGTCTTTTCTACGGTCGACGGTACATAATTATATTCTGATGTTTGTAAGAATTTGTTTAGTAGTGGGGAAATGAGTATAGGTAGTGATAGAGTTTTCTTGCTCACATAACATTATATAATGCTAAAAGAGTACTCAAATAATATAGAAAATTTGTTGAATCTAGTGTTGGAAAATCGGCTACCTGGCTACCATGCATGACGTCAGACTAGTGTTTGAAGGGAAGATGCACAAGAAGATATAAAACAAAAAAATAATTCAAGGTTTTTCCGATTTTACGTTTTTACTGCTATTGAAATTAATAAGCAGGATATACTTCTACAACTATGTGTGTGTGTGTCTGTGTGTCCAGCCTTGAAAACACTGATGTAGTATAAATTTAACTTGAAGTTCGCATTTTTTCCCCAAATCTTTTCCATTCGTATGTGTTGCAGGACTATTGGGTGTAACTGTACATATTGTTTCCGGAGGTAATGAGGGTGACGACACACCTGTATGAGTTTGTAGTATTGTACACTCGTGATACATAATTTCTGACCTGAGTGTGAGGAGCAGAAAGCTTCGAATCGCCTGGTGTTGTTCATTTCCCCACCCAGTACACCTATAGAGGCTGAGTTCGAATGCAGGGTATGTGTGGTTCCTGCCGTTCGTCTCTGGTCAGAGATTACGTATCACAATTGTACAATCACGAGCCATACCTTAATAAGTATCCATCCAGGTCTGCTTCAAATAGTCTGATGCATGGAGTACAGTATCAAGGGACCCTATAATGTAGTCAGAAAATTGAAGGTAAATGAGTCCTTCAAATATTGCCACGAAACACACACACACCTATATGCTAGGAGCTTGTTTCGAGGCATAGTCAAGAGGAATAAGAAATCTCCAATTCCCATAAACAATCACAGGGGCCTTATACTAGCTCCGGCAGTTATACAGTATGAGACACTAGCTGGTATCTCTGGTATGTCAGATGATACGAAACAATAAGACCTGGATACTTATTATGACTCGTGAGTGTTTTTCCTGCCTTCCTGTTGCATGGTCGGCCTTGCTGGGAGAGGAAGTACAGTAGCCTATACACAATGTGGCTGTTACCTCCAAACTGTTAACTGCTCACTTGATATGGATAATGTTGTTGTTTAGCATTTGTGGTACTGAATGTGGTGGTGGGAGCTTATTAGGGTACGGTACTTACATATACACCACTACAAAGAGAGAGAGAGAGAGAGAGAGAGAGAGAGAGAGAGAGAATTATGCTTGTTCACTGTGTTCATAACTGAGGAAGGGCTAGACCATTTGACTATAATAGCCTACAACTATCCCACGTGTTTTGAGATTGTTATGAGTTAACTTGTGTGCGACGGTAATCATAATAAATACACTTCCTCATGTTTCCGTTCCTTGCAGATGGGTAGGCTACAATATATTAGCAATGTTGTTGTGGTATGCGTTGATAATTATAATTAAGTTACATATATTACATTCTTGTTATAGTGTGCTTTAATTGGTAATCATAATAATACAATACCATGCACTTGTTTCCGTTCCTTTCAGATGAACATATCAGCACAGTTGTTGTTGGGTGCGTTGGTGACTGTGATGACTGGGGCAGCTATCAACATCCATAAAGCCCCCACTCTACCAGACCACATAGACCCCTCCACCTGTCCCCCATCCTACACTCAACATCCTCTGGTTAGTACACGATATATTGGTAGATTGATATAACCACAGTCCAAAATATAACTCCGACCATGAATATTTATAACACAGTACAACAAAGCATAACATAACATAAAGTAATACAAACTCTTTGGTCAGTAAACGAAATATTGGTAGATACGGGTATGATTAATATAACACAGTGCAACACAGCATAGCATAACACAACATCACCCATCAATAGACAAAGGAAGGACCTCACACATTCACCCCATTCCCTTTGCATGTCATGGGAACTTTAAACCGTAACTATACTCGCTCGTCTCTTTTAACATGTAGCCTTGAGCGAACCGCGAACCACGGGTGGCCAATGGCCTTATGTGTGTGTGTGCGTGTGTGAGAGAGAACGAGAGAGAGAGTTTTATTAATATTCATGCTGCGTTTGAAATGAGAGAGAGAGAGAGAGAGAGAGAGAGAGAGAGAGAGAGAGAGAGTAAAATATTCCTTGTTTTAAAAGTGTGTGTGTGTATATAATATTCATAAAGGTATATTTTTCCGTACCCTTACAGTCACGGATCATACACACACACACACAGACACACAGTTCATTGGTGCATTGTCTATCTCGCTTCATGGCCTTATATAATACACTTGTGCTGTCTCAAATTCTGAATATAGGTTGGTTAGGGTTTCAAGTGTGTGAAACAGAACTACAGAACTTTTCTCGAATATACATTGCATACCCTATGAAGCAACAAACCCTAACTTTGAACAAACCTTAACTATGAAACAACAAACCTAAATCATTATGAAGCTACAAGCATGAACAATGAAGCAACCCAAATTTCACCTCGGCATGATTACAAACAAGGTTGGGATTGAAAGTAGCCTGCCTTCTAGTGGCAGATGTGGATGGGAAAATCCCTGGGCTTGAAAGAACACTAGGAAAGAAATGCAGCATCAGCGTGTTGGCGAGGTGAAAATTTTACGGTGAGAGTTGTGAATGAGTGTGAGGGGTTTATATAGGTGTTAGATGTATAGGCCTAATTCAAAGGCCTTTCGTCTCATCAATTCTATCTCTTCTTACTGATTCACTCTACACAGTCTACAGTATAATTTTTCTCTCTCTCTCATATGGCTATTATATTGGACATTGCTCTTCTGAACTAGATCACCCTTGTCACTTTCTATTCGTTTGATATTTTTATTTAGACCAGTCAATGCCTTCACCTCACCTCGCAGGAAGTATGAGACAATCGAGGCTGGTGGTGTGGTGACAGGTTTAAATATTAGTAGGCTCGTATCCCTCTCACATTATTTTCCTCCTTCTTGTCTTCCTTTTTAAACATATCATTCACCCTTCTGGATTTGTATTTTTTTTAGTTCTCGATCTTGTTCCTAACCATAAACCATATTCTGTAATAATATAAATGTTCACAGCCATCCACGTGACAAACTTCATAAAATAATAATGTGTTGACACTTGACACGTGTTGATGTTACGTATTTAATTAACACATTCAATAGCGTTAATTAAGTGGGAAGGAAGTACAGTGTTGGCAAATCTGGATCGACTGTATGATTCCTCCAAACTATTCCAAGCAACAGAACACCATTATTTTTGTTCATTTGATCCTTTTTGGAGGAATCATGACACTCAACAAATGTAACAAAAAGTGAATTATATACCCCCTTTAAATAATTGAAGGAGGGAAGTTCTGCTGAGTGCGATCCCCTAGGCTCCATTGGTGCATACATCAGCAGCCACAGGTTCTTTTAACATAATTGGATTCTTTAGTAAACATCTCACTATTAGAGAGGTAAAAACTGGCCACCTTTATATAAATTAAGGACTTGACTTGATCGAGTTGGGTGAGAGGCATATATTTTTTACGTCTCTCTCTCTCGTTTTACATCAGTCTCTTTCCCTGTTTACATATCTCTTTCTCTCTGTACATCTCTCTCTCTTTCTCCTTTTACATCACTCTTTCTCCTTTTACATCACTTTTTCTCTTTACATCAGTCTCTTTTTCTCCTTTTACATCACTCTTTCTCTTTTTATAACACTTTCTCTTTTTACATCACTCACTCTCTTTTTATAACACTCTCTTTCTCTTTTTACATCACTCTCACTCTCTCTTTTTATAACTCTCTCTTTCTCTTTTTACATAACTCTCACTCTCTCTATTTATAACACTCTCTTTCTCTTTTTACATCACTCTCACTCTCTCTTTTTATAACACTCTCTTTCTCTTTTTACATCACTCACTTTCTATTTTTATAACACTCTCTTTCTCTTTTTACATCACTCTCACTCTCTCTATTTATAACACTCTCTCTTTCTCTTTTTATATCACTCACTTTTCTCTTTCTACATCACTCTCTTTTTCTCTTTTTACATCACTCTCTCTTTCTCTTTTACATAACTCTCTCTTTCTCTTTTTACATCACTCACTTTCTCTTTTTACATCACTCACACTCTCTTTCTCTTTTTACATCACTCACACTCTCTTTCTCTTTTTACCTCACTCACACTCTCTTTCTCTATTTACCTCACTCTCACACTCTCTCTCTTTTTACCTCACTCTCTCTCTCTCTTTTTACCTCACTCTCTTTCTCTTTTTACCTCACTCTCTCTCTCTCTTTTTACCTCACTCTCTCTCTCTCTTTTTACCTCACTCTCTTTCTCTTTTTACATCACTCTCTTTCTCTTTTTCCATCACACTCTCTTTCTCTTTTTCCATCACACTCTCTTTCTCTTTTTACATCACTCTCTTTCTCTTTTTACATCACTCTCCTTTTTTTTACATCACTCGGTAAATATCTATTCTATTGCCGGTTGGTATTATGATGTTTATACCATTCTAAGACACTTTTCTTCTAGAGCATTTTCTTCGGAAATGCCTCATTTCCAAGATGGGGCATATTCAAATGGTGCATTTTGAAATTAGATTGACCTTACCTAACCTAACCTAGACCGCAACAGACTACTGGACCTGACCTGGGCAAACTACCGGGAAATAACTGTGGTAAAGTACCAGAACCTGACCTGGGCAAAATACTGGGGCCTAGCCGGATCTGGCAACACTGCTACAAAACGGCAGTAGTCTAGATAAATATGGTATCTTATTTTTATACTGTATTATGTTGTTTCAGTGCTTATGTTTGTATGTTTTTTTTTCAGTTCCTGTGTTTCTATTATGTCAGTGGAGTGTTTGCTTGCATGTGTTGTTTCAGGGTGGTATTATTTAACGAGGAAAAGGATCTGCATGGCTTAATTTGTATAGTTTACAAAATAATGGAGAACCTTCTCCTCGTTTAATAATACCATCCTCGGTGTCTATATTTACAGGTGCCAATTTAATTCGTTTTTTTTTTTTATTTGCCATTGCCAATTTTATTATATTTTTTGCATATACTAGTGTCAATTTTCTTATTGTTCAGTATTACAAGAAACAATTTAATTATTTTTTACCTGCAGGTGTTATTTTCCTGTTTATAATTATATTTACATGTGTTAATTCAATTGGTCAGGTGTTGTTGTCTATGGATGGGTTCCGTGCTGACTTCCTGACCCGAGGACTGACGCCAACATTGCAGGCGCTGGCTGACAAGGGGGTGACGGCACCTTATATGAAGCCCTCCTTTCCCACCATCACCTTCCCCAACCATTACACCATCGTCACAGTTAGTATTCAGAGACCTAGGCTGGGATATGATTCATTTTGGGTACTTATGGCTCTCTCTCCCTTTTAGTTATTCCATTGTCGCCTCCGTGCCTTCTGTTCTCTTTTTGCTTGCTGTTTCAGCCCGCCTCTCTATCTCCTTCCTCCTCATGGTACAAGGTCTTATAGGCCTAATGCTTTATTCTTTCTTCCTTTTTAATTCATAGACTCACTAGAATATGTAATAGAATCATATCCTTCCATGTTTATATATTCTAATGTTAGTTTGACTTATTTTCCTATATTGTACACATACTGTATAATTGTACTCTAGGGCAACCTGTTTGTGAATATAACCCCATGACATTTCCTTCTTTCCAACAGGGCTTGTTTCCTCCTTCACATGGCATAATAGCCAACAAGTTCTACGACCCACAATTCAATGCAGAGTTCCGGTTGGGGCGACCGGAGAGCCTTAAGAAACGTTGGTGGGGAGGAGAACCCATCTGGAAGACAGTTGAGAAACAGGTGCAGAGGCCAAGTAATTTTATTTCTTAATTGCCAAAAAGAGTGAATATTGTACCACAACTACCTGTACAATACTTTCCTTCATATTTTTTTTTTTTTTACTTTTTTCTTCATAGCAGCTTGCCTGTCATAGGATTAAAGTCATGAGAAGCATACAATAGTTAATCAATATGTGTACAGCCATGGCTGAAAGTCTATGAGCAGGGGGTACAGTTATCTCATCTAATTCTAAGAATAAAAAATGTGCCAAAACAACATTACTAACAATTCGTTCAGCTGCGAGCTGCCACGGTCAAGGAGTGTGGAAACTTAACAAGTTCGGGCTCTCTGCCCAGTATTGGCTGTGGCTTTACACCACCCCTGCTCATGGACTTTCAGCCATGGCTGTACATTTTAGAGGAAGGTGGCAGATTAGATAATGATTACATGCTTATTTACTGAAGAGGAATGTAAGAAATTATTGTATGTTCATCGTGTTTGAGGGAAAATAATTGGGTAAGACAGTAGTGATTGTAAATTATTGTATGCTGAAACGGAGAAGGTGGCAGAGTTGTTAATTATCCTATTTATTTCAGGGGAAGGTGGCAGCAACATTTTTCTGGCCAGGCTCTGAGGTGGATGGACTCCAACCCACCTATTGGTACCACTATAATGAATCCATCCCTTATGAACATCGGGTTAACAAGGTTAGATATTCCTGTGTTTTACTAGTACTACTGTAATTTATACTGTCATTACCTTGTTAAAGATTGTTTCATCCTAAAATGTTATTGATTTTTCTAGTGCTTTTGGATGTAAGAATTTCCAAGTGATACTGAAAGAGAGCAGAATGCTTGTAGTTTATGTTGTAGAATAAGCTAATTTAATTTGCTTTGACATAGTTCAAGAAGGAGTATTGTTGTATAGCTGCATTTATGTACATTTCTGGAAGATATACTTAACTGCGTACGTGTTTGATAAGTATTACGATAAACCATTCTGTATACAGAGTTTTGTTGTTCATGGGTTTAGGTCCAGGTTAGCAATATATATTTGTCGGTAGATATATAAATACAGTATGTAGGTATATCCCATAACTACTAATCCACCTCTCCACTCAAAGTTCCCTCCCATCCACATCCATTGCTCCCCAATCTCTACAGCCCTCTTTCCTTTCCCTGCTGCTGTATAGATTCCCCAGTTGTATGCATTCTCCTTTGTATTCTAAAGATCCTTGTAAAGCTTAGGCAACTTATCAATATAGTTTCATCCTGCTCTGGTGTTTGGTTCCCCAAACTGTCTACTGTATTCAGCTTTATATTCTGAAGATCCATGTAAAGCCTGGGAATACATCAATATACTTTCATCCTACTTTGGTGTTCGTTTTTTCACACAATTTAGGCAAAACCTTAATATACTTTCATCCTACTCTGGTGTTCGGTTTTCCAAAGTATCTACAGTATTTACAACCATGGCAGGTGTTGTCGTGGCTGGAGCTGCCAGTAGAGAGCCGTCCATCCTTCATCACACTCTATATGCATGACCCTGATTCCACGGGACATGACTTCGGACCCAATTCCCCTCAGGTAAGCCCAGGAGTTCCTTAATTGACGGTAAATGTACGCAGCTGATGTGTAAGGCCGCACATGATGTTCGCTTTATGTATACATTTGACCTCAGGAATTCGTACACAGAGCACTGGTTAACTGGGGTCTTTACTCTGCACCTGCTGTGAGGATAATTCTGCTGACTGAATCAAATATTAGCCAAATAACATTACTAGGAAACTTTGGTGTTAGGAAATTAATGCACTCCATTTTCTAGTTGTTACGAACCCTTGATGTCACAGTGATGTATACAAATTCCTAAGGCCGACTGTACGTACATGTCAGTTTATGTGTACAATATGTGTGTATAATTTTCTATGTCTTTAATTTTGTTTATATCTGTTTCACAGCTTTTAATGTCTGAGTTTATGTTCATTTATTATTTATATCAGTTTATCTTTATGAGTTACAAGACAGCTTGGCGGCTTCGCTTGCTAGCCCCTGGCTGCGGGCTTGCTTGTTGGCGGCCTCTGTCAGCCTTAAACGATTGTGTTGATCTTTCGACTTTATTTTTCTCCCATATACAGTATATCCTGGTCTGTTCTTTCTGTGCCCATAAATAATCCTCTCCTTGCAACACCATGAAACCTCTCTGCAATACTACACCATCCTTTCTTGCAACACTGTATATACAGTACTCTCTTTCTGCTGCATCACATACTCTGTTAGAATTCTATTATCCACTCCTTGCAACACCGCACCTCTATCCTGTCCTTGCAATACCACACTGTATCTTTCCTCTCCCTGCACCACTACACACCTACCCTCTTATGACACTACAATCATCTTGCACCAATTTTTCTACAATCTCTCTTCACACGATACATAGGTAAGTCAGGTCAATCAATATTCATTACTCAAAAAAATACCGTGGGTCTCTATATATTGTAAAAGCAAGACACTCTATGGTAACACCTACCAACATTTCAAACCTGCTGTCCAGCAGGCTTGCTTGTTGGAGGCCTCTGGTGGCCTCGAATGGCTTTAGAGGTCAACAGGACCATGCTAAAAACATTCCTCGTGAAAAGTTACGCCTATGGTTCAATTTTGGTGCAGTTTGGTCAGCTATAACGGACATAGGTACATACAGTACATGCATATTTGTACATACACACATACGACTGTCACAAATATTAGTAAGATTCTGTTTATTCTCAGTTTATGTCTGTGATGCAGATGGTAGAGATACTATGTTCATTTATTATTTATATCAATTTATATTTATGAGTTACAGTATTCTGTTTATATTTCTCTCAATTTATGTCTATGATGCAGTTAGATGAGATACTGGTGAAGGTGGACTCGATGGTGAAGCTACTGATTGAGGGGCTGAAGGCCCGGTCACTGCTGGCCTGCGTCAACCTACTACTGGTGGCGGACCACGGGCTGGCCAATACTGGATCCGAACACGTTATAAATCTCGACCAGTACATCCCCAACATCACGAATGTGACCACCAGGTTTTGGCATGGTACCTTCAGTAGATTTGAGCCAAATGATGAAAACGAAAGTGAGTTAGAAGTTATACTGTATTATGTAGGGAGAGGGGGGAAAGGTGGGTGTATGAGAGTGGTAACTGTGAATGTAAATGGTATAGTGGATAGGACAAAGAGGCAAGAGATAGTTGAATGCTTTAAGAATGGAGGAGTGGATGTGATGGGAGTGACAGAGACGCACATGAAAGGATGGGGAGTGGAGGAGTGTGAGGCAGGAGGAGAGAGTGTGATTTGGGAGGGAATGGAGGGAGGTGTAATTTGGGCAGGAATGGATGAGAAGTGTAAAGGAAGAGGGAGGAAGGGTTATGCAGTGCTGGTGTCACCAAGTGTGTGTGGAAGGGAGGAGATGGACATGCATGGTGTGGGACAAGAGTGGTGTGGATGACAGGGAAGATTGGATTGGTGAAGTATGCGTGGGTGTGTGCATATGCACCAGTGAATGAGAGGAACAAGATGGGGAGAGAGAGGATGAGAGATTTCTCTAAATGAGTGTTTGAGGAAGTTTGAGAGTGGGAGGGGGATTTTCATGATGGGCGACATGAATGGGAAAGTGGAAAATGAGAGAGTAGGAAGAATTGTCGATAAATGGGTTGTGGAAGGAGTGAATGAGAATGTCTGGGAGACATCTGTGCTGAGAGGGGGTTGTTCTTAGCCAACACCTTTGAGCACAAGATGATACACCAGTATACATGGAGGAGAAGGGATGATAGAGGAGAACAAAAGAGTAGCAGTGGATGAAAGATTACAGAAGGATGTGATGGATGCGAAAGTAGTGAGAGGATTGGTTCAATGCTCTGACAATTTTGTGGTCTTGGTAAGGATTAAGGTCAGAGTTAAGTGGGAGTACAGTAGGAGGGATGAAGGGGGGAACAAGAGGCAGGTGGCAGTGGAAGATTGAATGACAGTGAGTATAGAGAGGAATATAAGAGAAGGGTGGGTGAGGTGCTGGAGGAAGCAAGGTTGGGTATAGGGGAATGAGTGGGAGTGAATGATGTGTATGAAATGTTTAAGACAGAAGTAATGAGGACAGCAGCAGAGATAGTGGGATACAAGACACAGAAGAGGGGCAAGAAAGGGAGTGCTTGGTGGTCAGAAGAAGTGAAAGATGCAGTAGAGAAGAAAAGGAAGGCATATAGGAGATCATTACAGAGGAATGTGTCAGAGGAGGTGAAAGAGAGGTGGAAGAGAGAATATAATGTATGTAAGAGGCAAGTGAAGAGGATGGTGAGTGAAAGTAAAAGGAGAGTGGACGAGGAGTTTGGTAGGAAACTGAGTGAGAAGTTTAGAGAAAACAAGAAATTACTCTGAAAGGAGGTTAAAAGAGAAAGAGAAGGAAAGTCTGGTAGCGTGAGAATGAAGAGAGAGGGTGGAGTCATTGTGAGTGGAAGTGAGGAAGTGAAAGAAGTGTGGAAGAAACATTTTGATCGTTTGATGAACGAGGGGACAGGAGGGGAGGGGAGGTGGTGGTGACATGCATGGGGATGGAGGCAGGTGGTAGACGACAGGGTGTACAGGGAGAATTAGGAAGGGAATAGGTTAGGAAAGCAATAGGAAAGTTGAAATGGAAAAGGCACCAGGGGTGGATGGGATAACTGCTGAAATGTTAAAGTGTGGGGGGGAGGTAGTGGTGGAGTGGTTGTTGCTCATATGCACATTGGCCTGGAGGCAGGGAGAGGTGCCAGAGGATTGGAGGAGAGCCATAATTGTGCCTTTGTATAAGAGGAAGGGGAGTAAGGATGAGTGTGGTAGCTATAGGGGAATAAGTCTTAGTGTACTGGGGAAGGTGTATGGCAAGGTTCTTACTGAGAGACTGATTGAAGTAACAGAAGTTAAAAGTAAGGTGATGGTATTTGAGAGAGTAGAAACTGAAGTGATTGACTTTGCCACACCTTACAGAGTGGGAGTACCAACTGTGACTAAGTGTGAGATAACTCTAGAGGGTGAAAGGATGGAGGAAGTGAAGGAGTTTAAGTACTTGGGAACACTTCTGTGTAAACATGGAAGTATGAAAGGAGAAATTAGGGATAGAGCAATGAGGGGTAGACAGGTCATAGGATCACTGGGGAGGATTATGAATGGTAGAAATGTGAGTATGGAAGTGAAAAGGGGACTAAGAAATAGTTTAATCCTGCCAACACTGACATATGCATCAGAGACATGGACATGGAGTAGGACTCACCAGTCTAGAATAGGTGCAGTGGAAATGAGTTACTTGAGAGGAGCATGTCGACTTACTAGGTGGGATGGAGAAAGTAATGAGAGTGTGTAGCTTATGAGAGATGTGGTATGAGTGAAAAGGTAATTGGTATTGAGTGTGGGATGGTTGGAAGCGTAATAGATTGAGGTGGTTTGGACATGTGGAGAGAATGCAAGGTGAGTAGTTTGCAAAGAAGGTGTATGGAAGTGAAGTTGTGGCACCTGGTGTGAGAGGCAGGCCTCCGGTTAAATGGCAGAACAGAGTGGAAGAGTATGTAAGAGAGAGAAACGTTAGGGGTAGAGTAGGGTTTGACCAAGTAAGGAGGGAGTGTTGGAACAGGTAAAATTGGAAACACTTCTGCTGTGGCCACCCCCTTGGGGGGGGAGTTCCCGGAGGAGCGAATCGTCAGAGCTATAGATATAGATAGAAATAATTGTAATTATCATCAATACCCGATTTCCCTGTCTTTAAGGGGTGGGGATGGAATAATTATACAGTAATTTATTTTATGAATTTTATTAATTTTGAGCCCAAGGAAGAAAGCGAAAGTGTGTCAGAAGTTATACTGTACTCTATAATGTTTCGGTAGTAATTGTACAGTAATTTATTTTATAATTGTTATTAACTCTGAGGAATATCACCTTCAGCATATCTGAGATCAGTGATGGAAAAGAAGGAAGTTGTTATGTACCATGTCATATTTCATGTCAGAATTCATACTGTAGTTATGTCAGATCATATATTTTTCAGATTGTAATATGGATATGACACTACTGACATGACACACTTGTTGACATGACACCTTTTGTACTGACATTACTGCGTTGAGACTGTATACTTGCACTAATGTGACATTTCATAAAATTTTCTTGAATACAATGGATCATAGATAGTTTTGAAGATAATTACAGTATTTTAATTTTATTTTTGTGTGAGATCAATACTGTATAATCAGTTCAAGCAAAAACCTTCCAGTCCTAGCCTTATGATGGTTGATGAACAAATTTGATATTTACTCATGAATTGTATCAGTATTGTATTAGATATTTGATCTTATTTGTTATTGATATTTAAGGTACTAAATATGAGATGATGAATGCCCTGTCTTGCAAGCAGCCTGAGATGAGAGTTTATGAGAGGGAGTTGCTTCCTATTAGGTAAGTTTGTGGCATATATACATTACAGAATTTATTTCTTTTGTTGTATGATAAATTACAAAAGAATTTGCACTTATCAATTCGTCGATTAATTCCCTCCTAGGAATGTCTTATATGGGGAAAACCACTATGGAAAATTTATAACTATCTACAGTAAGTGTCTGGTGCATATACAGATACATGAACTTAAGAACATTCCACTTTATACACAATACAGCAGTTCTTGGTCTTCTTGGCTGGTATTCTCTTTGACATTTCCAGTTTTTTGTATTCATTGCAGTGGTTGCTACGATTGGTTGCTACGACTGCAGTGTGTCATGTGTATCATAATTCTTGAATGTCCAACTTTGAGAATGTCTAGGAGCATCTCTTTTGCTGATTATGTTTTAAGTACATTGGTAATTTATTAACAATTTCCTGTCCAAGAAATCATACAGTTTAAACATTTACAAAAATAACGAGTTTTTGGATAATGTGTATATGTGGGCAGATTATTATTATGGATTGTAGTAATTGTTTCTGGACAAGAAATTGTAAGGTATATGATGACCTTGATATACCCCAGTGACCTTTTGTGTTGCATGATGACACTTATATATGTTTACGTTGTGTACAGGTGGCACATGGGACGCCAACGTCGTTTGGAGGGTGTAGTTTTGGATGTAGACCCAGGCTATGCAGTGGGAAGCCCACAATACAAGTCAGATCTCGGCGACCATGGCTACGACAACTACTTCGGCACCATGAACGTGAGTGAATTAAGACACAACATACACACACCCACATGCATTCACAAAGAATACACACATTTGTATTCATGAATCAATCCACATAATATTCAGTTACTGTATTATTAAATATGTTGTGGACCATGGATTTTTTTATCTTATTAATCAGTATTTGACTTTATGATTTTTATTAGAATCACAGATAAAAATTGAGCCTTTGTTGCAGTGCTGTCATCTTCTATGACATGTACAATAATGAAGTGTAAGTAGCCCTGTAGCCCTGTAGCCTAGCGTATCTCCTGCATATCATAGAAGGTGACTAACAGGAGTTGGTGACATTTTAATGATGGGTTAAAAAAACACAATGCCAGGCAACCTTTAAATAAGGATGACAGAGGATGGGGGAGATTGGAAGAAATCATTGTGTGTTTAAAGCCCCTTCCACACGAAAGGCAAAAACACGGCGGGCACCGGCAACCGAGTGAAATTTTCTCACCTTTTACCAGTGTTACCAGATCAAACAGTCCCCGGCACTCATTGGCCACTTGTGCCCACCACCCATCCACAAAATTGGTAACAGTGTCTGCCCGCCGTCTTTTGCCTCTCGTGTGGAAGGGGCTTAACCCTGTGGATGTGAAACACATTTGTAAAAAGGTGTATTGAAATTGATAATGTTAATGATGGTGAAGTTAAATAACTTAAGGTGTTACAGGCACTGTTTGTAGCTCATGGGCCGGACCTACAACAGAAGGCGGAAGTTGAGGCCTTCCAGAATGTCGAGTTGTACAACTTGATGTGTGACCTACTGGGAGTGGAGCCGGCCCCCAATAATGGCACTCGGGGAGCTTTACATCATCTCTTGGCCTCTCCATCACCATCTTTACCTCCACACCCACGAAATTTAGAGGTAGGCTCTATTTGGCTTAGTGTTGTTTTAGTATACAGTTGTCTTAATCTTGATTCTGGTCATTAAAGTTGGAGAGTTTAAGCACCTACAGTACATTATGGCTTTTGGGTTGAGTAATGGTGATTAGATTTCTGTTAATTGTTGTAATTGTTAATAACATGTCATATACTCATCTAGGGAACTGTAGTTTCTTTTCTTTCTGTTTATATTGACTTTTCCAGTTGAAGGTTGTGAGGGTACCATATGAAATGAAGGAGATGGAACAGCGACTGACGATGGGAGATTGTGAGGGAGATAAGGACGAGCACAGGAAGTTGGTAGATTCACTGCGGGATGCTTCAGATGACCCCACCCTCATCTCCAGACACCTTCCCTGGGGGCTCGACACTCAAGCATCCAACACCTCACTCCTCCTCCTCACTCAGCCACAATTTGTGAGTGGTGAGTTGACTTGAATTGATTCCCAGTTTCTTAGACCTAATTCAATCTGTTATCGAGTTTTCAGTAATTCTCCTGTGTAGTATCAAATAGTGTGAAATATCTGGCAAGCAGGATTTCTATTTGGTTTTACTGTTTGCATGGACAACTTCTTCCAACAGCATACTCACCAGAACTGAAGCAACCTCTATGGACCAGCTTCAGTATTGAGAATGTGAATAGAGAAGGGAAATGTGAAGGGGAGACAGGTGAGCACTGTCCAAAATGGAGGAGTGATGTGAGACTGAGCCCACAACATTCTGCCACCTGCCCCAGCTTCACCTCAGTGGCAGCATACAATATCTCACGCCACCCTCTCTTTCCTCCAGGTGAGCTACAGACTTTTTTGTCCCTTTCATTCATGATAATTTCTCAAAATTCATATGCCGTGTTCCATCTTGAAACTCCTTCAAGGGGAAACATCATGACCGAAAATCCGGCTTTCCCTGTTATGATCTTCATTCCTTGCTCAAACAAGCCTTCCCCTCCACTCCTGTACCTCTCCCACCCTGTTCACTCATCTGCCTCTAACACCAGATTCCTCAGTCTTGTTCCTATGCACTCCACACTAAACAAATAAAGAATACGTTTGCACATTTGTCACAATACATTGTTACAGGAAAGATGAAGTATAATTAAAATCCTTTGATATACAGTAAAGGGAATGATTGTGTTAATTTAGGTTATGTGTATGTAAGTGGTTATGTTCTGTAGAACAATTGTACCAGTCGTCATCATCATCAACTAACCTGTCATTTGGTCCATACCGGTAGTAATTGTATTTTGATAATATTTCTATTTTAATTAATGTTTGTCTTTTCAACCTGAGGATCTTTAATTAATAATAATAATTTTTATCTTTCTGTTTTCAGTGTTCAGTCATGATGAACATAAGCAACTGCCCTTCCTGCTCAGCAATGCTCTTCCCTTCAGTAACCAATTGAAGGGACGCTGGCAGGAGCTCATGGACTTTCTTGTCAAGTGGCAGCAGCTGTACGGTCCTCTCAATGTCATCACAGGCCCTGTGTTTGACTTTGATGCAGACTCTTTAGCTGATGATATCACTACCTTAAGGTAGGTAAAATATTTATGATTTTGTTGAGGAAGATTACCGATTTCTTCAAGCTGACAAAAAAACTGACCCAAGTTTCTATCAATCTCACAAATGCCAAATAAAGTCCACAGTCAGAGCCCACCCATATTTCAACCTCATACACAATAAAGTATAAGTACTGTATTGTCTATCTATTCCTGAGCTTGATCATTAGGGTTAATTGGTGCTTAGTTAACTGCTTGTCTGCATTTTCCCACTAACTTAACTCCTGATAAATTTTTTCCATTAGTGTTAACAAAGGTGTGGTGGTGCCAACGCACATGTTCCTGGTGGTGAGCCGGTGTGTGGTGTGGGTCCCCTCCCCAGAGGACTGTCCACACAACCTTATCGACACCTTGGCCTTCGTCTACCCTCAGTACCTCCCTGTCACTAATTGTCTGGTGAGTCATTATTTCCATATGTATCTAGGAAGAAAAAGAGTGAAGCAAACTGATTGACTGATTAAATAAGGTAATTGACTGATTAATTCATCTATTTATTGATGATGGGAGGGAATTTGGTGTAAAGAAAATATTCTCTTCAACTATATTTTTATATCAATAGTTATACTCTGGCAAATCTCAGACTATTTTGATTGCTACAGAGAAGATACAGGCAAAATGTGAGATTAATTTATTTATTGGGGTTAAGGGAAGTTACAGCTTAATACTGTACAGTAAAAGGAAGGTTGATGGTACAGTAAGCAAGCAGTTCAATATTTCCTTGGAGGTTACTGGTAGCTAAAGAGAGAGAGAATTAATGTTAAATATATCAGAAACGTTACAGTGAAAGATATGCTGATGTATACTGTAGAAAGCAATCACTAATGGTTTATTTCTATTCAGGACAGTGCCAGGTTTGCACAAGAGTTCAGTGCAAGAGTACGGGACGTGGAGCTAATCACAGGCTTCAGGTTTTACCCTCAGCTCAGCTCACAGGACCGCGTGCGTCTCCAGGTTAGGATACACTCCAACATCTGGGGCCGTGAAACCTGGCACAACAGACTTCGCAACAACATGATCATCAACCATGAGGACTGAGTTAGTGTGTTTTCGAAGCTTCCTGACATGGTTTGGGGAGTGAAAATCATACTTATGAAGTGGCTTAGCAAAGTAAGTGAGGGTGTGGTGAGGCATTGCTAGAATGGGGCTTGGACTCTAGAAATAGCTTGATAGTGTATTGTTCTGATGATTGACAGTCCCAGTACTTTTGTGATGTTTACTCTACATGCTAGTTATCATTGTTTAATCAAATGTCATCCTGAAACAGTGGATAGCAAGACAAACACAATGAAAAAATAAACTGATGAATTAGTCAGAAAAAGCTAACTTATACAGTACAGTCTGCAGAAAAAGCCATGCCACCTCACTCAGTGCTTCTTGAAGGATGTCATAAAGGATATTATCGAACAAATACATTCACCGTGCAGAATTAAAATATCCAGGGGACATATTTTTAAAATGTTCTGGTTTTTCATTTTACGAGCCTGTGAAATTTGTATTTCCATACTGCATTTCATGACTAGGCAGATGAGACATCTCTAACTTTTGCCACCGATTGTACTTTAAGAACCTGAGACTCTGTAGCAGGCGTGTTGTGCGAGTTCTTGGAAGCTTTTGATTTAGACCCACTCCTTTGAGTCTATAATAATATATCTGTCCAGTCTATTTTAAAAACTACCGAATTTTGCACCTGCTATTTTTCTTGGAAGTGTGTTCCACTCATCTAGTATTCTGAACCAGGTTCTTTGTATTGCACATCTGAAGTGTAATTTCTCCAGCTTGAGTCCATTTGAGTGTGTTATAGACCTGGGACTGTACAGAGTAAGGGGAGTTTTTCTTGAGGGAGAAGGTATCAATTCAATTAAAGGTACAGTATAATGGAACGTTGTAGAGTTTACTTATGAGTAAAATAGACAAGGTAGTCTTAGCAGTTAAATGGTATGAGTAAGAAAATGGTCAATTCATGTCATCTATCTATATCATCATCTCCTAAAACCACCACCTCCACCTCCTCGTCCAAATCCTCCACCACCTCCTCGTCCAAATCCTCCACCACCACCTCGTCCAAATCCTCCACCTCCTCCACGTCCAAATCCTCTTCCTCCTCCTCCACCTCGTCCAAATCCTCCACCACCACCTCGTCCAAATCCTCCACCTGTGGGAAAATGGACATGATAAGTTGTACAATAAAATTCTTTAATAAAGAAATGAGTTAGGACAAGAGTCATTTTGGTAAAATTAGTGCATTTGTCGCGGCTTAAATTGTATTTATTGGTTGTGGAACCAGCACAGCTGGATGCTATAGAATACGCCCCTTCTCCAGCCCAGGCCCCGTTAAGGCATATTCTGGGCTAGAAGGGTCTATTCCGTGACGATCATCAGAAGTAAAATTAATTTAAATCTGGCGCTGTACTAGACATGGGAGCCACCTGGTGGTGGCCTGTAGAGGTACTGACCACGCTCCAAGGCAGCATACGCTCTGCCACTCCAATGAGAAAACAGTGAATGCCTGCCGCATCGGGAGGAGGGTGGGACAGTTAAAGCTGTGCTGGTTCCACAACCAATAAATACAATTTAAGCGGCTTTTCAGCCGCGACAAATGCACTATTATTGGTATAGTGGAACCAGCACAGCTGGATGCTATGCATGCAATGCGGTAGGTGGGAGGTGAGGAGGAGGCATTTACGGGTCCAGTTAAGAGCGGCTCAGAGCGGGGACCTCTTTTTTTTTTTTTTTTTTTTTTTTTATACCGTAGACTGTTCAGTTATAACTCAGAACAAGTCACCAGATGTAGTCTTTATAGTCAGACTCGAGGGGTATGGTAGAGGAGTGGGGGGCAGGTTATCATCCATAGACTCCAAACACCTTCCAAGTTAATCTACAGCCAGAACATCCCAAATCAAATAATAAAAGTGGTTTCATAATAATTGAAGCTATAAGAGGTAGTAGAACCAATTGACTGAGGCAAGTATTTCAAGCAAATGGAAGTTTAAATTCTTGAATATGTAATGCTCTACCTTCAGTACATTCTGTGATTACTGTATAATGCATCAAAAATCATCTGGCCGAGTTCCTTTTAGCCATGTAAAGAAAACATTATGTACTACTGTATATATAAATCTTATTAAAAGTATACCTAATTTTTTTAACCCACTCATAATATTATGTATGCTGGAGATTGTTAACAGATAATGTAGAATTATATAAGTACAGTAATAAACTGGTAAAGTTTTGTTAGTCTACCGACAGTAATTAAATTCTCATGAATACATAAAACTAATTTTTTTAACATTTTTTAGACATGCCAATAAATACATCGGTAATACACAGGTATTATTTAAGCGAAAAATTAAATGACCACTGTCTCGCTTCCTCATACACATGATTGGTTTCTACGTTTCAGACCTATCTTACACTTTCTTTCCTTCACTGTATATTCCTTTCTATTTTACTAGAATCCATTCTGGTAACTAACTGTAGGCAAAATAGTTAGGAGAGTCCCTAGCAGTTCCTCCCTGAGAGAAGCTAGCAAGACTACATGCAGGGATAGTAAGGAGAGACATGACTGGCCGAGCTCAGTGATGAAAAAATGCATGGGTCTTTTGCACCCTGCCATTGTCTGGGAAAAACTGATATACACTGGCCATTCTGTTAACTGGACCTTCACATTAACCAGAGAAGTTGTAGAGTGAGAGGTCAAGGATATTTGATCTTATTTTCAGTAGTTAGGTCTCGTTTCTCATGATTTTTTACAGCATGTGCGAGAGGAAGGTTGGACAAGTATTATTCCATTATTTGCTCAAAATGCCCAAATGTGGCATCTTGGCCTTATTACTACTCACAACTTTAAAAGACATGTGCCATATAGTGTATCTTGTGTGGTTGACAGGTGCCATATGGCGTGTCCTGATGCATAAGGGTTAATGGTCCTATGCTAAAAAAAATTGTGCTACTGTAACTAGTATAACAACAAACAACTGACCTCTGCCACCTCCTCTGCCACCTCTACCACCTCTACCTCCCCTGCCGCCACCACCACCACCACCTCTCATCTTGTTGCCTGGCAGGAACATACGCAGTGGCAGCATCTTCCTCGGATCCAGGTAGATCTGTAGAAGTACGGGTACATGTTTATTAACTTTCAACATTCTAGCCCCGAAGACCTCAATCCCCACAACTTTTTTTCCTTCCCAGTCAAAATAAGATTCAATTTTCAAATTTTACCAGGACAAAATCTGATTTACATACTAAGAGTATACACATCATAATGCGTACATTTCAGTCTCGCATCACATATCTACCAAAGCGGAGCACCAAAAGTGAAAAATATAGTTATTCCGTTTGTACAACATTTTCACTAAGCAACCTTACAGAACTTAGACAGAAATAAAATATTCACTTTTCTACACATAACAAGAACATCATCAGAATGACAAATAAGGAAGACAGAGAGGGAAGATAGTGGAAGCTCTTGCAAATGAATTTCTAGCAATGTAAATGTGTGCATGCTCTACATTTGTTACATTACACACACACACAAAAACACATAACTCACTTTTTTGCAATGATACAATTATTGTAGTTCTTAAAAGGTTAAGTAAGAGCACTTTTAATAACTTGCCTTGGAGTCAACTTTGAATGAAGAGGATTTGATGTTTTCGCTCAGTTTCACAGATATATATTTGTCGTGTGGAGTTCCAAAGATTTCATCAACTTTGCCAATCTGAAAGAAGGTCTAGGATAAGTACCGTACCAACAAATAAATTTCATACGGTTAACTTCTCCCAGTATTGCCTGGATTCTACCCTGTATACCTCTGTGCCTTAACCCTTAAACCGCGGGTGACAAGAATTCTCGTCACCAGCAACAAGTGTGGAGGACCGCGGGTGACGAGAATTCTCGTCAAAGCCGTTTTTAAAGTTGCAAGCCATATAACAGAGTTGTCTTGGGTGGCAACACTAATTGTAGGCCTGTAGGGACTCCCTCCTAGCCCACCCAGCTACCACCTATCAGTCTTACTCGAACATTGAGGGTGGGAGGACATATTTTCATCACTCCACTTTTCTTGTAATTACCATATATGTACGTAAAAATGACAGTGACATGATATTTCATATTGTTGTGATGAAAAATGTGATTCTGATATGTTTTATAACAAAATTAAAGTGTGAAAATGTACTTGGATATGTAAATAGTGTAAAAGTGAAATTTGAGTTAGTTGATATCGGTCTGAGCTGGCTACCCATCCTACAGATGTCCATTTCGTCTTCACAAGTGTGTACATCAGGAGACAGCTAAAAGGTTGTATTTCAATATTCTGTATAATTCATTTATGCAGCGCGAGTGGTTTACAAGCTATTAGCCATCAAATGTGTTGTTTTGATAGTGACCGCGA
Organism: Petrolisthes cinctipes; assembly: GCA_033782935.1. Classification (NCBI taxonomy): domain Eukaryota; kingdom Metazoa; phylum Arthropoda; class Malacostraca; order Decapoda; family Porcellanidae; genus Petrolisthes; species Petrolisthes cinctipes. Next base: position 65,836 of record JAWQEG010001586.1, on the reverse strand, counting down.
GTGCGGAGTAAGGCCCGATCGGGCCTTTCTTCGCACTCGCGTAGATAATGCCCGCGGTCTAGTGGTTAATAGGTGTCTTAAATATAAAATTGAGGGTCATAAAGTGCACAACAATCCCTTCAAGGTGGGTTAGCTCTGTTACCAAACCTCCCAGGTACATGGAATTAAGTGTTCAGTGAGCTAGCAACCTCCTTGACATAAATTCACACGGAAAAGTTATGACTCTTCTGTGGGCAAGCACAGAAGAATGCACCTTAATGAGACATTCATAGTTAGAAGCAAAGCATCAGTAAAATTATTGTCAATTATAAAGTAGGTAAAACCATTTAAGACAGTAGTTACAGTTATGAAGATGGTAAAATAGTTCATTGAGATGGATTGGCAGGCCCCCAGTGAAACCTTATCAGGTAAAGTAAAAAATCTGTTACTGCTCTACTTGGTCAGCCATACAGGGAAGTTTCCATGAGGGAATGAGGCATTAATCCATATGAAAGAACTCTTTAATACAGCAAAATATGAAGCAGATTTGACTACATACAAGGCAATTACTCTATACAATGACAACATGAAGAAAGGATCTTGGTCAAGGCTTATGAAAATAGGTATATTACATAGGAATATCTATACTATAAAAGGCAAACCGTCTCTGTTTGTCCGCTTATAACTCGAAAACGGTTACACCTACATCCAAAACCCATATATATTCTGAATCACCATCACCAGGCGAAGGTTTTGGTAGGACGTAACAAGAAGCAAAAATTACGTCATATACTATAAATCGCTAAAAAAAACGGTTACACCCCCAAAACAATATATTCTGAATCAGCACCACCGGTAAAGGTTTTGATGACGTAACATGACGGAAAAATTACGTTAAAATGTCAAATATTCTATTTATCGGTTAAAATCGCAAAGAAGAGCACGAACGGAAATTATCCGTTCGAGCGCTAAAAACGCGAGCCAAATGTACTGCTCGAACAGAAGCTCGATCGGATAGTAATTTTCTCTAGGATTTTTTCAAATTTGCCAAAGGAAATTGTGGCTATTTTATCACATACCCAATACTATAATACTATGTACTTATCAATTAAAAATCTCACCTGTTCCTTATTCTCCAGGAATACTGGTGCGTTAAAATACGGGACATCATTGTGAGTTACTTTGCACACCAAGTCCTCCTGTGCTGTGTGCATGAAGTACCCATACTCATACACCTGTCAAAAGTATACACAACAATTATAAAAACAAGGAATCATGCATAGTATCAAGACCCTATTCTTTCCAAATCATGTATGGTGGTAATGTTACACCTAAAACTCAATTAATTCTAGAGCTTCATTTTGTGAATTTGATTCAAAAGGGGAAGGATGTCAAATGAATTTTTATAGAACTTTCAAGATAAACTAGTTTGCTCAAAAATATCATATAACGTCAAAGGTAGAAAATGAACTGCATCCGGATACAATTGGTTTTCTTCAATTGAAATGTTTAACCCATTTTGAAGTAAACTAACACTCTCATGTACACACACATACAATTCCTTGCTTGTGACCTTACCCTTACTAGGCCAGTCCCAATTAAATTAGATAAAAGGTATCAAAACAACAGACAAGACAGCACAGGGCAAAGTTCATTTCCTGTATGTGACAACTAGGTAAATATATACTATATACCGTATTATACTGAATACATAAGGGGCTCCCCCCCCCCCACAAACACACTCTCCTGCCACTCAGAAGGCCAAGGCTGATAAGGATTTACACAGACAAGCAAGCAGTGACTGTCCCCCTTAAGCAAGGGGATGGGGGTTGTGGTGTGTGAAAGGTCCCAGCACTATCCGTAGATTGGTTATATACCCCAGTTTGGGAACCTTTGTCAGTCTAGTCCAGTGGTTCCCAACCTTTTTAGCAGGTGACCCCAATCATGCTCCTCCAGCCATAACCACGACCCCACTGGTTTTATGCAGTGTACATAACTATATAATAATTATAACTATATAATAATTATAACTATATAATTTTTTATCCATAATCAGCAGTAATATACATATATATATATATACCTCGGCCCTTTCCCCCTAAGCAGGAGGGTGGCCGGTGTCAAGGCAATTCCACTTACTCAGTACACACACACACACTCAAAATCAGCAGTAATATACTCTATATTAAATTATGGCAACATACTGTACAAATATAGCATATGCTGAAAACATCTCATAATGGGGAATTCATATTTTTTGATGTGAGACTTGTGAGTGCTTGGCGACCCCAGAAAAAATGCTTGGTGACCCCATTGGGGGTCGCGACCCCAGGGTTGGGAAAGGGGGGTCTAGTCCATAAGTTAAAACTTTAAGGGTGAAGAAGACTGGCAATGTTATACTGTATGTGTAGTGTAGGAGTGAAAGGCAATCAGCTATAAATGCATGAAACTTACCTCATCTGGAGGTCCATCAAAGCCTCCTCCACCTCGTCCACCTCGGAAACCTATCAGACACAAGTATTTATTATACTCGTACACAGTCAAAAGACACAACATGAAAATTATGCACACATACACACCACATTCTTCACAAAACTATTGTGGTGAGGGTATTCATCTTAAAAGTCTTGAAAAATAAATATTTTTGACTGAAAATTTCAATAAAATTGCAACAGAAATTGACACTAAAGTAGACAGCAGTCACCAAATTGTCATCTTTAAAGATTTGTCTGCTACTCACTTTCCCTTTGCATAAACAAGGCTTTGGAAAATTTGTTATTAAATATTGGGTATCAAGTATATTTATTGTATGGAAAACTATTTTAGCATAATTGAATTAGGAACATAAGAATTTAGGAAACTGGCCCAGTTCATGGCAGCTCCTGATTCAGATTTATGAAAATCATGATCTCACCTCCTCCTCCTCCTCTACCAAAGCCTCCTCCTCCTCCTCCTCTACCAAAGCCTCCTCCACCTCCTCTACCAAAACCTCCTCCACCACCTCTGCCACGAAATCCACCACCACTGCCACCCCTGCCACCTCCTCCTCGACCATACATTGTTCCTGAAATAAATACGATAAACTGTGAGATAGATTGGAAACGATTAATGGCCTTTAAGAATTTAGAGAAAGTAGGGAAAGGGATTGAGAAAGGAAGGCAAGTGGTAAGTACAGTAGCTTCCTTTTCTGTAAATCATAATCAATTGTTTCCCAACTCTTTAATATAAAATAATAACTTTTATGGCAATTGTAATTTATAATAACTGTTGATCAATTACATACTGGTATAGATAGCCTTATAACAAATCAAGAAACACAGTACCAATAAAAAAAAAACGTTTAAAAATTAAAAATTATAAAAATAAAACTCAAAGACGACTTTTTGTTGTCAATCAGATGTGAAGCTAGCTTGGGCAAAATCAAGATTTGGTGCACGGTACTGTTTTTGTTGGCCAAAGGGATATGAAGACGTGCAAAGCATACAGCTGCTGAAACCAAGTCCGTCTTCGTATCCAAGCAAGGTCCAGAGCAGTGATTGGGACAGCTTGCCTGAGCTTGGAAAACTTAAATATAGCAAGTGAAGCAAGTGAATATACAACAGGCTGTAAAATAAAGCCAGATAAACACAAAATAGGCTTTTATGAAACTAATTGTAGCTTCGAGTACATTATACGTTCACTCCTGAAGGCACACCAAAATAATAATATTGAATAGAAAAGAAATGTAGGTTTATGCTGATTTTGCCTATGTTCACTTATAAAAAATTATGCTCACCATGGTGATACTTAAGAAGCATATAGGAGTCAAATCTGATGAAAACTTTAGTTAACGATGTGAATTAAGGGTATATTTTCTTCACCTAAGTTTTGGGGTGGTTTGCCCCGGTCAATTTGGTTAGGTTACCTCCGACTAGTTCTATAAACTTGCTACCTTTATTTAGGGAGAGGTAATTATTGTACTGCATTGCAAATGTAGTTTATTAAGCATGTGTGTTTAACATGTCAAGTACCACAGATACTGTATTCACTTCCTTTAGCTTCCCTATCCCACGCTTGATGGCAAAAAACATGTTAGTTTTTGTCCGCCGAAACCAAGCGTCCCCAAGACAGTCTTCGTATCCCAATCCCGCGCTTGGACGACGTCTTTAGAAAGATTCTCAAGATTGATATAGATTTTACCAAAAATTCAATAATGTTGGCTTTGTACTAAGACACGCCACAAAAGATGGGTAAGTAAACATGTGATTGGGTATTCATTTACTATATTGCTGTTCATTAGCAATGTTGCCACATCAGGTTAGGTTCCGGTACTGGGATGGTAGTATGCCCTCGTTAGGTCCTGATAGTTTGCACTGGTTAGGTCCCGTTAATCTGCTGTGGTCCAGGTTAAGTTAAGTTAGATTAGGTTGGGCAAGGTCAGGCTAATTCTCAAATTCCCCATCTGGAAATGGGGCATTGCTGAGGGAAATGCCATGAATGAAAATAATCTTGTAATGGTATAAATATGTGGGTAATGATAGTAGATAAACCATCACGGAGAACGGCAATATAGTATATATTTACCTGTGATTGACTGATATTAGGTGCCGCAACAGCAAGGTCATACACCAACAGAAGAAGGTGAAAGAAATATAAAGAAAAGAACAGCAGAAGTAAACATGTGATAAAGATATGTATTATTATTATCATCATGCCTATTATCATTATTGTTATTATTAAAAGGATTTCTTTGGACTTAACCTCTTAGGCAATGCATGCAGTCACTCACTAATTACTATATTAAAAATACTTAAATCACTTAATAAACTACTTAATATTAGATAATAAAATAATACTTAATCACTTAATAAATTAGAGGAGACAATACGGTAAATATTGAAAAAATTACCGTTATTGCGTACGGTTTTTCTACCTTCATTACCCACTTATTTAGACCATTCTAAGACCTTCCTTCTATGGCATTTCCTCCGCAAATGCCCCATTTCCAAGATCGGGCCTATTCAAATGGGGCATTTTGAAATTAGCCTGACCTTACCTAACCTAACCTAGACCGCATCAGACTACCGGGACCTAACCTGGGCAAACTACCGGGACCTAACCTAGGCAAACTACCGGGAAATAACCGTGGTAAAGTACAGGAAATGACCAGGGCAAAATACTGGGACCTAGCCGGATCTGGCAACATTGCTACAAAACGGTAATTCTTTCAATAAATACCAACAATACTTAAATCAATTAATAAAGTGCTTAATTAGAGGAAACAATACTTGGTATTTATCTAGTATATTGCCGTTTTGTAGCAGTTGCCACATTCGGCTAGGTCCCAGTAGTTTGCCCCGGTCAGATCCCGGTACTTTACCACGGTTATGTCCCTGTAGTTTGCCCAGGTTAGGTCCCGGTAGTCTGCTGCAGTCTAGGTTAGGTTTGGTCATGTAAGGTCAGGCAAATTCGTAAATGCCCCAATTGGAAATGGGGCAATTCTGAAGAAAATAGTCTTAGAATGGTATGAATTAGTGGGTAAAGAGGGTTGAAACATTGAAATAGAAAATGGCAATATACTAGATAATTACCCAACACTGTACTTAAATCACTTAATAAACTGCTTAATCAAAATATAATAATATTGATTCACTTAATAAACTACTTAATCAGAGAAAAAAATATTTAAATCACTAAATAAACTACTTAGAGAAAATAAAACTTTGGGTCGATTCCGGCTTTGGTTTGTTAGGATGACCCCCAATTAACCACACTCGTTGGTCTTGGGGTCGATTCCACAGTGGCTTTAATTTGTTAGGATGCTCGCCAACCAACCACGCTTGCCAGTCTTAATTATATCCAACAACAACAAACTAAGTATCTATATCCACAAAATCTGTCGTGTAGTTCCATTATTACCATAGTTTGATAGTTAAGAGTCATCAAATGCATCCAATAATTCACTCAGGAATCATTTACACAGTTCAAATTCTTTCGTTAGGGTGCTTACAAACCAAAACAAACCACGGTATACCCAGACCACTGTGGAATCGGCACCTAATCACTTAATAAACAATTTGATTAGAAAAAACTATATATTGCTTCTCACCGGTATAAGTAGTTCTTGAATCTCTGTACAACAACACACGCCTGGACGCACGTGGACACCTAAACGAACTGATGGTGTACACGACTAAACACACCCAAATATTATTATATCTACCCAAAGTAAGTGGAGTGTGGAGCGAATGGATAGTGTGTGTCTAAATACATACAAACATTTCTAAATCTACCCAAAGTAAGTGGAGTGTGGAGCGAATGGATAGTATGCGTCTAAATACATCTAAACATTTTTATATCTACCCAAAGTAAGTGAAGTGTGGAGCGAATGGATAGTGTGCGTCTAAATACACCCAAACATTACTATATCTACCCAAAGTAAGTGAAGTGTGGAGCGAATGGATAGTGTGCGTCTAAATACATCCAAACATTTCTATATCTACCCAAAGTAAGTGGAGTGTGGAGCGAATGGATAGTGTGCGTCTAAATACATCTAAACATTTCTAAATCTACCCAAAGCAACTCTGAATTTTTTAATGATATACTGTAGGTAGGTCACGCTGCTCTAATATTCAAGATAAAACAAGTATTAATCGTAAATGGAAGACTATTTTCCACAATATTTTTGTTTATACTTAGAGATGGCTACAAAAATACTAAAGGGACAAAAGACTAAAAATATTTAATAATTGCCATATACTTTGTTCTGTGGCCACTTCATCAATGCGTAGCAAAATTAATGTCGACTACTACTGACGGCCCCGTCAGGCGTAAGGGAAGTATTGCCTGCGGTGATGTGGGCAGTACCTTAAGGGTTTTGGCGCCGCTTAGGCCCCAACCAATCCTTTGCAGTTCTTCAACTGTTCCTCCGTTACTTCTATTTCCTTCGTGCTGGTGAGGGCTAGTTCTATCCAGAAAGGAGAAATTTGGCATAATCTACCACACCCTGCACTGTTCTGTCTGTCTCTCATTCTTGGTAGCTGACGAGATCGCCCGATTGAGTGGCACAACAGGGGAGGCAACAACTGTTGATGGGTTCGTTGGCTAGGCATGTCCATAGGGTCCATAGAATATGGACCCTGGGTACATGACCGTGAGCCAGTAGTCCCCTCTTCTGTTGCCTTCGACGAAACAGGTCTCACTATCTTCCCTGGTTTCCTTTTGGGGGTCCGACTTATCCCACAGTCCACCACCAAAATTAAACCAGTTATTCTCAAGTCAAATGTCAAGATCGAGAACAGTACAGTGGTGGTAAATCTGGAGCAAATATTCCTCCAAAGTATTCAGTGTAACAGACTACCATTAAATTTGATAATCTAGCCCCGTTTCCCTGCATACTTTGAAGGTATCAAGGCACTCCAATGTTCTGTACCAAAAGTGTTTTAAATCCTTAACCCTACCAGTATCCAGCGAGAAAAATGAGAGGGTAATAATAACACACTGATGGTATACAGCTTAATAATATATATATATATATAATTACAACTGCGTCAACACCTTTCGACCTTAATTTATGCTGACTAAACATCAACATGACGTACAACTTTCAACTTTCAATGATTAGGCCTACTCACTTTTACTGATGACAAGGCCTGCTCATTACAGCATTCAATTACGTCAGTTGCAGGGATATACAGTGGTGACATCACATGGATAAAAATTCAATAAAATATTGCTTGATTATCTACTGTTCATTCTAAATTAGCAATGAATCAATAATGTCAATACAAGGCAATAATTAATGGTAGTAAGTTTAGTAACAGTCAAGAGGTTCAATTATAACTGCTGGTTTAACTTTATTCTTATATGTACTGTATATAAAACCTAAGCTATTTTTTTTTGTCGGGAAATGTAGGTAATAATAATAAGCCCAAAATATAAGCTGTGGAAATTATGCGTTATAACATGATAAACAGAAAATATTATAGTAGTGGAATATTAAGTGTAATAACCTAGAAAAAGTATTACAAAGTCAATTACTGTACATACACCAACGGGATACAGTGTACTATGTCATGAGTATAAAACAGTTGGCATATGTTTGGTGAACAGAATTTGTCAGGAAATCCTCATGTTGGTATATAGTAAGCAGCTAACAGCACAATATTAGCTATACACACAAACAGATTATATGATATTAATTATATGATTATATGATTGAATATATGATTAATGATATTAATAGTGGCTAATTACTGTATTTATAGTATCAGAAATAAGAAATGAAGGCACAAAAGGAAGGATAGAAACTGAATGAGGGTAGTTTGGAGATTAAAGCTTTGTGCCAGACTCAATCAACAGCTTTTGAAATACCTATCGCAAAAATAAAAGTATCACTGAAGTTCCGAACAAAGGATCGCTGTCCGTGTGTTTTATGTGACGCGGGAAACCACAAGGGAGGGCATGTTGAAGGGGTCAATGGAGCTGTCAAGGGTGAGAGCTTCCTGCATGTTGTTTAGGAGTGAGTTGGGTAGTGGGATATCATGGTGTATCTCAGCCCAGGCTTCTCCCTTACCCACCTTCTCACCAATCACCTGCAACACACAAACAATAATTATAATATTAATCCTCTGTGTATATATTATTAAGGGTAAAACTTCTGTATGTCTTTACTGTATATATGTTGGTTTGTCAAATTGCTTGTTTATAAACTTAAATATGCAAAAGAGAACCACTGTAGCACAATTTTTGTTTCAGAAAGTTGAGGTTAAAATGATCTTAACTCGATGCATGTTATGGATAATACTGCAAGAGTATCAATTGTGTGAGGTAGATTAGGGTTAGTGGTTATATGAGATGCCCAGGATGTACAGCATTTCCCACGTAATGCCACAGCTGATATTGCATTATGTGCACCTTCCTTAATTGGTACAGTACATTAGAGCACCTTGATTCCTCCAAAGTATGCCAGGAATCAGGACCAGATTAACATAAATAATATTGTCCTGTTGCTTGGAATAGTTTGGAGGAATCCGTTGCTCCAGATTTACCACCAACACAGTACTATCCCCTTAAATAACTAGCCTACAAAAGCTGAGCCTTATAAGGTGGTATGGTTGTCCTCACCTTGTGGAGGACGATGCCGACTCCAAAGTTGATGGGGTCACCAGCACGATTCCTTCCAGCGCCCAGTGCCAAGTTCACCTCAGCCATAGTCATTGCATTGATAGAAGTCACTACACCTGTGGATTCAATAAAAATAATAAAAATAATAAAAATAATAATAATAACTATAATAACAATAACAATAATAACTATAATAACAATAACAATAATAATTACTATAATAAAAATAATTATTATAATAATAACAACAACAACAATAATAAAGCAACACACTCCACTCAATACCAGCGACAGTGGAGGTTTCTATATACTGGGACCAAGCAACTCGGAAAATGGTATAGTACTGTACAATGATCTCACCCGAGCCTTGTGCCAGAACTTGTGTGACATGTTTAGCTGAGGGAAGGTGGGAGTAGTCAGGGTTGTCACTACACAGAGCCTCGGCCACCTTCGCAGACACGCCCTGTGGTAAACAAATTGAATTAAGGGGGTGCGGGAATAGGGGGACAGGCTTGGGGGGGTGCGGGAGTAGGGGGACAGGCTTGGGGTGGTGCGGAAGTAGGGGGACAGGCTTGGGAGGGGGGAGTTAAGGGGGTGCGGGAATAGGGGACAGGCTTTCTACCCCCCCCCAAGCCTGTCCCCCTATTCCCGCACCCCCACCCCCAAGCCTGTCCCCTACTCCCGCACCCCCTTAAGGAAGAGTTTATTGTTGTTAATTAAGGGACCCTGTGATCGTGTATGAGACCTGGTGGTGGTGGCGGTGGTTTTTTATTCCTCCTAACTATGCCACGAAACAAGCTCCTATAGTTAAGGGGGTAATTCACTTTTGTTACATTGGAGCGCCTTGATTCCTCCAAAGTATGCCAGGAAACAGGAACAGATGGAACAAAAATAATGGTGTTTTTTTTGTTGCTTGGAATACTTTGGAGGAATCAGTTGCTCCAGATTTACCAACACAGCACTTCCCCCTTAATGTAAGTGTGTGTGTGTGTTTTTCGTGGTAATGTTTGAACGACTCGCTAATTTTCTGACTATTATACATCATGGGGGTCCTTAATTATATGCATACAATAAAGGAGAAAGAGGCGAACAGCATATTCCTACCTTTGTGATCCCAGAGGTTTCATTCATCAATACCTCCACAATTTAGAACTAGACTGAAAAAAATATAAAGATATCCTAGGCTAGACTTGAAAGACCTTGTAGAATGAGGGAGAATTGGACTGAAAATTATAAAGACCTCCCTAGACCTGAAAGACCCTATAACAGTGAGGAAGAATTGGACTGAAAATTATAAAGACATCCTAGCCTAGACCTGAAAGACCCTGCACAGTGAGGGAGAATTGGACTGAAAAAAATAAAGACCTCCCTAGACCTGAAAGACCCTGTATAGTGAGGAAGAATTGAACTGACAAAAATAAAGACCTCCCTAGACTTATATTTTTTCACTATTATACTTTTTCATTAGGAATTGTTGAGGCGAATCTATGAAACTAAATTGCTTTATAAAATACAACAATAAAATAATAAAGGTATCTGTTTTTCATCATTAAAACTTTTAATTAAATGTTGGACTCAATTTTATGTGCAGAGAAACTAAACTAGAATTCTTATTTGATCTATTGATATATATTAGGAGCCGCAACAGCAAGGTCATATGGCACCCGAGGAAGAATAAGGTGATTGAGAGGTGGAACTAAACTAGAAGATCGAGAGACAAACCTTGTTATAGTTTTGTTAGAAGGTTAAAAAATGTCAAGGTCTCGTAGTTTTTCGTCAACACAGCCATGAAGTAAACACGAACACGTTTTTTATAGGGGAAGTACAGTCGGCGGCAAAAGTCCTGTCGCCTCACTTGCTTCACCAAGGCACGCGATGTTCATAGACTCGAAATTATTATGAGTAGAAAACGTGCTTATTTCTCGAGTCCATGAACACTGCATGTCTCGGTGAGGCGACAGGACTTCTGCCGCCGACTGTACAGTGATGGCAAATCTGGAGCAACTGATTCCTCCAAACTATTCCAAGCAACAGAACACCATTATTTTTGTTCATCTGGTATTGTTTCCTGGCATACTTTGGAGGAATCATGTCACTCCAATGTAACAAATGTGAATTACTCCCTTAAGGTGGTAATTCTCTTTTGGTACAATGGAGTGTCATGATTCCTCCAAAGTATGCCAGGAAACAAGAGCAGATGAACAAAAATAATGGTGTTCTGTTGCTTGGAATAGTTTGGAGGATTCAGTTGCTCCAGATTTACCAACACAAGATTTTTCCCCCAAGTCCCAATGAAAGGATTTCCCTAAAGTACGTCTGAAGCAGCAGTCATTTATTTATTTATTCGGCAACTTAATTATCGTTTGTGAACTGTCAATTCGTGATAGCCCTTCCAACAGTGTATATTGGTACTTCATTAAGGGATCCTGTAATCGTGTATGAGACCTGGTGGAAGATTCTGATTCCTCCTGTCTATGTCACGAAACAAGTTCCTTTAATGTAGTGGTTTTCATGGCAATGTTTAAAGCACTCATTAACCTTCAATTTTCTTAATACATCACAGGGGTCCTTAACACTGTGCAGACCTACCAAGTATTAGGTAGTCTTTATAAGTTTGGAGTGTCTTGCCAAGTTCCTATAACCTCCATTTGAAAATCGCTACTCTAATCTGAGAAAATACTAAATATCCTTTTGTTGTTGATGAAGTTGATGATTCATGCTGCCTACTGGGGCTGGGAAGAGCTGATAAAATTGACAAGTCGATGATGAAGAAGAATTTATGTATTTCAATCTCACTGAGGAAAGGAGACAAGAACATCGTTGGGTCACGATGCTTGTGGTACGATGGCCATATAAAATGTAAGGGCATCATACCCCGAGCATAATGCATGGGGACCCGACAATAATTATGTTCTTGTCTACGGCCCTGCTGTTCTGTGTCTAAAGGAATCTATACGTGATCGTGTATGGTGGCTTCTGATTCATCCTAACTATGCAATGAAACAAGCTCCTTCAATATAGGTGTGCGTGTGTGTGTGTTTCGTGGCAATGTTTGAAGGACTCACTTACCTCCAATTTTCTGACTACATCACGGGGGTCCCTTAATATAGATAGTTCTTTGTGAGTTGGAATTAAGCCTCTGCTAAACCTGCATGTACTGATACTCACCAGGTAATGGAGAACAGAGGACTAGGGGGAAGTTGTGGTTATATGACAAATAACAGTCAAAGTTTATATGCTCATCAACAAATTATCTGATACTTTCTTACACATATACGTTAGTTCTCTCTCTCTCTCTCTCTCTCTCTCTCTCTCTCTCTCTCTCTCTCTCTCTCTCTCTCTCTCTCTCTCTCTCTCTCTCTCTCTCTCTCTCACACACACAGACGACAGTTTAAAGTGCTTCATCACTCTTACTTAAGGTGGTAATTCTTTTTTGGTACATTGGAGTGACATGATTCCTCCAAAGTATGCCAGGAAACAGGACCAGAAGAGCAAAAATAATGGTGTTATGTTGCTTGGAATAGTTTGGAGGATTCGGTTGCTCCAGGTTTACCAACACAAAACTTCCCCCTTAAGAGTTTATTAACCTTGACTCTCCCTTCACCTTATCATTTCTTATCATCATGTCACTCCTTCACAACATGACGAGTTACACATATTGTATGTTTTCAAAACTAGTTAAGATATATTGTATAACAGTGTATATATACCCATTATTCTGGGATCGAGTCTGTTTCTTGGTAAATCTGAAGCAACCGATTCCTACAAACTATTACAGACAACAAACCATCATTATTTCTGATAATCTGGTCCTGTTGTTTTCTGTCATACTTTGGAGGAATCAAGGCACCCCAATGTACCAAAAAAGAATACATAACCTCCAATTCACTAATCATAACTAATCATAACAATACACATTAATAAGGGGATAATCTGTTGTCGACAAACTGGAGAACTACGTATGCTCTTAAGGACCCTGTAAACGTATATGTAAATTGGAGGCTTCTGATTCCTCCTGACCATGCCACAAAACACGCTCCTTCCATATAGGTGTGTGTGTATCGTGGCAATATTTGAGCGATTCAGTTATCTCCAATTTTCAGACTACATTACAGGGTCCCATAATTAAGGTGGAAGTACAGTGTTGGTAAATCTGGAGCAACTGCTGAATCCTCCAAACTATTCCAAGCAACAGAACACCATCCATTATTTTTGTTCATCTGGTCCTGCTTCCTGGCATACTTTGGAGGAATCAAGACACTCCAATGTAACAAAAGTAAATTACCCCCTTAAGTCTACAAAACAGAACTCCCTATACTGTATACATGAGAGGTACTCGTGTGTATCATTGTCTGTATCTATAGTTTGGATAAATTCGTAGCCCTCCAGTTAGTAGACAGGAGATTAGATTAAACCACCTTTTTAATTCAATATAATCATGAGAGAGAGAGAGAGAGAGAGAGAGAGAGAGAGAGAGAGAGAGAGAGAGAGAGAGAGAGAGAGAGAGAGAGAGAGAGAGAGAGAGAGAATTTTCTGTACAGGAGCTGCTGTGTATGCATGTCCTTCCTCCTCTTACCTGTTTCTGGAGCATTTTACAGAACGTGTTGCGAGCAGAGCCATCATCCAGTGCTCGTTCAATGACACTGCGACCTTCCTCCTCGCTTCCCACCACTCCACCTCCAAACGCCAGCTCTCCACCTGAATAAATTATAATACTCATGCATTTTATTTTACACACACACACACACACAAAACCCCCTGAATATACACACACAGGCTCCTTCACTCCTGCATTTTATTTTACACACACACACACACACAGAAAACCCCCTGAATATACACACACAGGCTCCTTCACTCCTACGTTTTATTTTACACACACACACACACACAGAAAACCCCCTGAATATACACACACAGGCTCCTTCACTCCTACGTTTTATTTTACACACACACACACACACACACACACAGAAAAACCCCTGAATATACACACACAGGCTCCTTCACTCCTGCATTTTATTTTACACACACACACACACACAGAAAACCCCCTGAATATACACACACAGGCTCCTTCACTCCTGCATTTTATTTTACACACACACACACACACACAGAAAACCCCCTGAATATACACACACAGGCTCCTTCACTCCTGCATTTTATTTTACACACACACACACAGAAAACCCCCTGAATATACACACACAGGCTCCTTCACTCCTACGTTTTATTTTACACACACACACACACACAGAAAACCCCCTGAATATACACACACAGGCTCCTTCACTCCTACGTTTTATTTTACACACACACACACACACAGAAAACCCCCTGAATATACACACACAGGCTCCTTCACTCCTACGTTTTATTTTACACACACACACACAGAAAACCCCCTGAATATACACACACAGGCTCCTTCACTCCTACGTTTTATTTTACACACACACACACACACACAGAAAACCCCCTGAATATACACACACAGGCTCCTTCACTCCTACGTTTTATTTTACACACACACACACACAGAAAACCCCCTGAATATACACACACAGGCTCCTTCACTCCTACGTTTTATTTTACACTCACATACACAGAAAACCTCCTGAATACACACACACAGGCTCCTTCACTCCTACGTTTTATTTTACACTCACATACACAGAAAACCTCCTGAATACACACACACAGGCTCCTTCACTCCTACGTTTTATTTTACACTCACATACACAGAAAACCTCCTGAATACACCCACCCACAATCCCATCCACTCTTATGTAGATGACTCAACACTTCATAGTTCATTCACACTTAATCTACCATTCGTAAAAACTGATGTTCTAAACTCCAAAATTAACACTGCCATCTCTTTAAATCAGGACTTATGCATAATCAGCGAATGGGGACAGACAAACATGGTCTCTTTTAATCCTAATAAAACTCAATACATTCAATTTTCCAATAGACAAATCCCTTCTGAATCACTCATAAATTTCAATGATACAAATATCTTAAAATATTAATATCCTTGGTGTATTCCCTCAGTGCTAACCTCAGTTGGACATTCTATGTTCATTCAGTTGCTAAAAAGGCCTCGCAAAAGTTAGGTCTTCTTTACAGAGTTCGCAAATTTTTCACTGACGAGCTTTTAGCTGTAATTTATAAGAGTCATGTTCGTTTTCAGATGGAATACTGCTCACCACTATGGAGTGGATGTGGGGAGGTGGCACTTAGGCAACTAGATAAAATTCAAAATAAAGTTGTACGAATTATCAATAACCCTCTAATCACAAATGAATTCCCTCTCATCCGAAGAAATGTTGCATCCCTTGCCTTATTTTATAGATATTATCATGGTAAATGTTCAGATGAGCTTACCCTAATGGTGCCACCTCATCACATCTTTCCCTGTGGTACCAGGTCAGCTGCTAGAGCCCATGACTCTGCAATCTCTCCTCCCCACTGTAGAACTACTGCTTTTCAGAATTCATTTATTCCCAGAACCACATCGTTATGGAATGCACTTCATCAAAACTGCTTTCCACCAGTTTTTAATCCTCAGTCATTCAAATCCAACTGTTACAGACATTATATGAATGAAGGATGCCAATAGGCACATGGACTTTTATTTTCATTGATTTTGTTTTTCATTCCTTTTTTCCGATTAAAAAAAAAAAAAAAAAAAAACACACACACACACACAGGCTCCTTCACACCCGTGTTGTATTTCTACACACACACACACACACAGAAAACCTAAGACATTCTGAAGACAAACATCTGACTACTTCTCAAGATAAACATCTATATTGTCTAAATTAGTAAACTAATCTTACTACACTAAAATAAGAGACGATCGAGTGAACAATGACTTCTGAAAAACACACCATCGACTCGATCAGTGTGTTGACAAGAGCTCTACAAAATTATTAAATGAAGCGACTGCAATCCTAGTAAAAACATATGAGATCTCCCTACCCTTCAATAAGATAGTGTAAGCTTGAAGGCCAATAGTGAATAAACAAGATCTTCTCTTAATGCTACGTTATCCTAGCATCCCTCCTCACACTGCTCAGCCTGGCCTTGCTATCTACTACATATACTCCGGGGCCTAGCTCCTATAATTATGCTCCATCTCGAAGGCTACAGATATCTCTTAACAATGCCAGAAAACAATAGTCCCTCAGTGGTAATAATTGGGGATCTGTTTCGTGGTAAAGTTTGGAGGAATTTGTAGCCTTTTAATTTAGCAACAAAAATATCCACTTAAACCAATATACTCGTAATGTTTGTATAACTGTAGTTGTATTCTTTTGAAGGCCAGTCTAAGAGAATAAGTTGTGTGTCTCAAACCATTTCTCTGCATGACTGACCTTGAAGGTTGATAATCTGGAATAGTGCTTTTTTTTTTATTTAAAAATAGACACGACACACACACACACACACACGGACACACAACATTTAGACACACACACACACGGACACACAACATTTAGACACACACACACACACGGAAACACAACATTTAGACACAAACACACAATATTTAAACACACACACACACGGACACACAACATTTAGACACACACACACACACACACACACGGAAACACAACATTTAGACACAAACACACAATATTTAAACACACACACACGGACACACAACATTTAGACACACACACACACACACGGACACACAACATTTAAACAAACACACACATGACTATTCCACATCTACACTTGAATCACTCAGTGGACAATATGCAAGAACATTTTGGGTGTTGACGATGGCGTTGTAGTGAGATACGATGGCTGTGTCAAGGTCTATATAGTAATAATACTGTATAATATAGACTGTGGGGCTCTGTATTGTTTGTGTTTATGGAGTCTTCTCATCGGTATACCACACCATCGGTCATCAACACCAGGAATGTTTTTGCATGCATACGACACACTCTCTCTCTCTCTCTCTCTCTCTCTCTCTCTCTCTCTCTCTCAAAAAAAAAGCTATTCCACAACTATACTTGAATCACTCACTCCCTCACTCACTCATTCAGAAGATTCTATTCCACAACCTTACTTGAATTAAATTACTTCCTCACTCCCTCACCCACATATAAGACTCTATTCCACAACCATACTTGAATCACGTTATTCCACAAAAATTAAACTTGAATCACTGACTCCCTCATTCACACCCTCACCCAGATTGACGACCAGATCACGGAAGTCTTGTGGTCCTCTCCCCTGCAGACACTCCAAGGCCTCTCGTACCTCAAGGGCGTTGCCGATGTGTCTCCCGGTGGGGTTGTCCATTCGAGTTATGAAGGCTGAATAGTTGACAGGAAAAAAAAATGCATCTATGTTGTTTACTTTACGTGTGCGTGTGTGTGTGTGTCAGAAAAGACGTCGAGTGTGTTGGAAAATGTGTCAATCATTAGTTTATATGTTTACAGTGGAATGAAGACAATTGGGTTGGAAAATGTCACTCATTATGTACACTGGCGGTCAGAAGTTGTGTCCTGATCCCTTGCCATGATGAATCGCAACTAGCGGAGCTTTGATGATTCGAACAACTGTGTGTTATAGGGAGATGCACCGTTGTTCGAACCTTTAAAACTAGGCTGTTTGCGCTTCATTTTGCCAGGGGATCGGGACACAACTTCTGACCGCGAGCGTACATACAGTGGATTGAAGACGAGTGTAGAAAGAGACTATATTAATTTTGACAACAGGATATGGTAAACAAAAACGACAACGAATTATAATTATAGGCATTTAGTTAATGTTGTTGCTTGTAAATCTATGGAATATAATTCCTCCAAACTATTCCAAGCAACAGAGCACCATTATTTTTGTTCATTCATCTGTACTCGTTTCCTGGCATACTTTGGAGGAATCAAGGCGCTCCAATGTTTTATTGTGGCCATTATATTCTGATCCACTTGTTGGAAGCAAACATTGGATTTCATCTGGTAACACTGTATTACCCTCCCTTTCTTTCTCCCACTCCCGCTGAATCGCAGTGATCTCTAGGGACAGGAAGTTCCACCCTCTGTTTATCTTTATATGTAGCTTGAACTTCGGTTCGTTCTCTCTCTCTCTCTCTCTCTCTCTCTTAAAAATAAGAGTATTCTGTCTTGAAAGGGATTGTCGCTGCGTAGTGAGTAAAATGATATGGAGTCTACACGATTTATATAGCGTCGCCACTACTACCCAGAATCAAGATCAAGAGAGGCCCAGAAAATACTGCCAAAGTGCACTGTACTCCCCTATATAGGCCCTACATTCTCGATGGTCAATATTCACATCTAATTATGAACGCTACACATGGCAGCTACGGTTATCTTTTTAACAATTGATGCAATATGCTAATTAAGTTGCACCTCCATTTTAGGTGGTTATTGATGTAAGATTGTGTTTCTTTTGCTGAATAGTTGGTTACCATGAATAAGACGAAGATGAAAGCTATGCTGTGCGAAACACCGTTTTGGAGGTGTAATGGGAGGCGGCGATATGAACGGTAAAAGTGCATTAAATTTAACCGAAGTGATGAAGTGTACTACCAAGTCTACCAGCAAGATGAATAGACGCCATCACGACAGCACTGCCAGCCGTGTTAGGATGGTTGGTATATATATACGTTAATTATAAGTGTGAGTGGTGGGGAGTCAGCAGTTAAGGAGCACTGTCAGAGTAACAGTCAGATGCTGGCGTGACCTTTGGGCGGCAACCGTCAGTTTAAAAGATCTACCAAGATCAGCCTGCAGGCCTAGTTGTCATACTGATCCAAATATTTCTTTACAAGATATGTCATATATAAGGTCTGAAATGGATAGTAGTTCGGTAACACTGATAGCCATTTTCGTCATGGTCTGTGAAATATTAAACAATTTTATAAAGGAAAGATGCTTGATGGTTAAAACTTACTAAATAATTATAAAGGAATGGAAGGGTGCCTTCTGTATACTATTATGTTGCTACCGATTATCACATATTGCACCTAAAATACCGCTCACCATTCTTATTCAACACAAAGTAGTCAGGAGATATTGATAAGGAAATACAAAAAACTTTCTCAGTATTGAAGGGGTTAAAAGGTATCTATTCATATCCTAAAATAGTGTTGCCTAATTTCCCTGCATTATTATACAGATATTCACCCGTTAAGCAGCGACAATCCCTTTCAGGACAGAATAATATTGTTTTCAAAAGAGAGAGAGAGAGAGAGAGAGAGAGAGAGAGAGAGAGAGAGAGAACCGAAATTTGAGCTACATTATAAAGGTCAACAGTTTCCTTCCCGTGAGATCAGAGTGGGAGGGAGAAAGGGAGGGTAATACAGTGTTACCAGATGAAATCCAAAATTTGCTTACAACAAGTGTATCAGAATATATGGCCACAATAGTACACTACTTACTTAAGGTGGTAGTATAGTGTTGGTATTTCTGGAGCAACTGATTCCTCCAAGCAACAGGGAACCATTACTTTTGTCCATCTGGTCCTGTTTCCTGGCATATTTTGGAGGAATCAAAGTGCTCTAAAGTACCAAAAGTATACTGTCCCCTTACTTAACTCATAAAGACGACGAATACTCTCACGTGTCATACTAATCAGATAATGGTGTTAATAATCACATAATTTTTACCAGAGATTAATGATAGGCTCTTGTTTATCAGCTGATCTTAACGGAATATATACAACTCTTGAAAACATTATTGTAAACTTGCTGTACTTCCCCACGATAAGAAAATAGATTTAGATAAGAAAATGAAGAAATGGACTGATCTTAGTGAAAAATGAAATAATCTTAGTGAAAAATGAACTGATCTTAGTGAAAAATGAACTGATCTTAGTAAAAAATGAAAAAATCTTAGTAAAAAATGAACAAATCTTAGTGAAAAATGTAAATGACTAAATAATCTACCCTTTAATTAAACAGGTGCATAGTGTTTGTCTGTTTGTTTGTTTGTTTACCTGTAGTTCTCATGCCAGTGCCTCTTCCCACTTCTACCATTTCCCTGGCTAGCATCTCGGCTCTCTCTTGGGTTTCCATGAAGGCAGCTCGACCGAATTTCACGTCCAACACCAACGACTTGAGGGATTCGGCCGCCTTCTTGCCCACGATAGAACCTGGAGGGGGGTGGGGTGGGGTGGGGGGTGGGAAGGAAATGGGGGGGAAAGATATGAGGGGGAAGAGAAGGAATGAATGAAAGGGGTTGAAAGATAAGAGGGGGAGGAGAAGGAAGGAAAGATAAGGGAGGAATGAGGGGGGGAAAGATAAGGGAGGAATGAGGGGGGGAAGGAATGGGAGGAATTAGAAGGGGAAGGAAATGGGAGGAAAGATAAGGGAGGAAAGATGAGGGGGGAAAGAAATGGGAGGAAAGATAAGGGAGGAATGATGGGGGGAAAGAAATGGGAGGAAAGATGAGGGAGGAATGATGGGGGGAAAGAAATGGGAGGAAAGATGAGGGAGGAAGGAAGGGAAGATGGGAAGAAAAATAACAGAGGAAAGATAAAGGAGGAAGGAGAAGAAAGGAAAGATAAGGGGGGAAGGAGGTGGGAGGAAGGAAATGGGAGTGTCAATAGTGTTATAAACTCTATAACAACACACGTAACGTAACCACCATTAAGGACCCTGTGATCGTGTGTGAAAAATGGAGACTTCTGATTCCTCCTGACCATGCCACGAAACAAACTCATTCCATGTAAGTGATGTTTTGTGGTAATATGTGAAGGACTCGTTTTTATCTTCAATTTTCTGACTATTTCACAGGGTCCCTTAATTAAATATGGGTAGAAATATAATTAGCCCCGTCTGTTTGTGTATGTACAGTTGGTGGCAAAAGTGGTGTCGCCTCACATATTAGCGTTTCTTTAAGGATAACATAAAAAAGTATAATAATGATGGAACCAACACATTCACCACCAACACAGAATTACAATATCCAGGGGGGGAGGGGGGGGGGGATTAAGGGGGAAGTACAGTGTTGGTAAATCTGGAGTAAATTATTCCTCCAAACTATTCCAAGGAATAGAACACCATTATTTTTGTTCATCTGGTCCTGTTTCCTGGTATACCTTGGAAGAATCATGGCACTCCAATGTAAACCAAAGTGAATTACCCTCTTATTAATACACTACTCTGGGTTTTCATTTTACCAGCCTGTGAAGCTTATATTTCCATACTATACCTTACTTCATGACTTGGCAGATGTGGCGACACGACTTTTGCCACCGACTGTACATTGTCAAAAGATAAATAAATGATGATGAGTGGCCCAGCTGAGACCTCTCCACCCACGTGAGTCCCGAGTCAGCAGCAGCTTCGGCTATGGCTACGTAAGCAGGAAGACCTCATGAGACCGCTGACTCAACCCCCCCTCCCCCCACACACACACCCTACTCACAGGGGTGGTAAACTCTGGCATCAGTGAAGGATTAGTTACTGTTTCCCGAGTAAGGACCGAACGCTGGACCACAGAAACTGCACCCGCGGACTCTACCACTGTGCTAGCAAGAACTTATACGTGAAAAAGATATATCGCATCTTTATTCAATAGTCTTCCATTTTCAGTAAAGGGGAAATTTTGTGTTGGTAAATCTGGAGCAATTGAATCGTCCAAACTATTCCAAGCAACAGAGCACCATTATATTTGCTCTTCTGGTTCTGCTCCCTGGCATACTTTTGGGGAATCAAGGCACTCCAATGTAACAAAAGTGAATTAATCCCTTAACTGTCATTTCTTACTTTGTGTGTGTCAACTACAGCTAGGGCTTAAGGTGGTAATTCTTTTATTTGTACACTGGAGTGCCTTGATTCCTCCAAAGTATGCTAGGAAACAGGACCAGAAGAGCAATAATAATAGTTTTCTGTTGCTTAGAATGTTTTGGAGGATTCAGCTGCTCCAGATTTATATACCAACACAACACTTCCCACTTAATAAGGGGGTGCGGGAGTAGGGGACAGGCTTGGTGGGGGGGGGGGTTGGGGGGTGCGGGAATAGGGAGACAGGCTTGGGATGGGTAGAAAGCCTGTCCCCTATTCCCGCACCCCCCTAAACCCCCCCCCAAGCCTGTCCCCCTACTCCCGCACCCCCCTAACCCCCCCCCCCCCCACAAGCCTGTCCCCCTACTCCCGCACCTCCCCAACACCCCCCAAGCCTGTCCTACTCCCGCACCCCCCTAAACCCCCCCCCCCAAGCCTGTCCCCCTACTCCCGCACCCCCCTAAACCCCCCCCCCCAAGCCTGTCCCCCTACTCCCGCACCCCCTTAACCCACTCAACAATGCAACATAACACATCTTGCAACTAGTATACTGAAGGGGGTCTATTTATTGGCATAGTTTCAAGGAGGAATCACCAGAAGGCCAACCCTAAGCATCGATCCCTATAATTAAGGTCCCTGTGATCTTGTATGAAAATTGGAGGCTTCTGTGACTCCTCCTGACTATGCCACGAAACAAGCTCCTTCAATATGGGTCCATGGTGTTGTTTTCTGTCGGTATTTGAAGGACCCGTTTACTCCAATATTCTGAAACAAGCCCCTTTTATATGGGTGTTGTTGTTTTCTGGCGGTATTTGAAGGACTCGTTTACTCCAATATTCTGAAACAAGCTCCTTCCATATGGGTGGTGGTGTTTTCTGTCGGTATTTGAAGGACTCGTTTACTCCAATATTCTGACTATAGACATCACATGGGCCCTTAAGGAGTTTCTGGTGTTGTTGGCATAATTGAAAGGCTGATGTTTCGTCCTTAATTATATGTCAGAAAAACACACGACTTCAATGTTTACAAAAGGGGGTGTTTGTTTGTTTGTTTTTTGTTATAGTTAGGAGGAATTTGTGTCCTTCCAATTTACCAACACTGTAATAATAACCCCTTAAGGTGGAAGTGCAGTGTTGGTTAAATCTGGAGCAACCGATTCCTCCAAACTATTCCAAGCAACAGAACACCATTATTTTTGTTCATTTGGTCCTGTTTCCTGGCGGCATACTTTGGAAGAATCATGGCCACAGTGATGCCAAGTATGGGGAATAGTCCCTAGACTTGGGGAATTGGAGGTAACAATGGGAAAATTATATAAAGATTGTTCAAGAGTAAATGGGGAAATTTCTAAAGATTGTAATAAATGTGCGACTATCTTCATGAGTAAACAGGGAATATTTGAGGTAAAAAGGGAAATTCTGATGTTGAAGTTGGGGAAAATTCGTCAAGAACACCTGGCAACACTGTATTGCCACGGGACACCACCTACATGCATGGAAGGATCTTGTTTCGTGGCATGGTCAGGAGGAATCACAAGCCTAAACCATTTTTTATACACGTTTTTTTTTTTTTTTAAGTTTTTCATTTACCTTTAGTACAAGCCCCAACACTCTGGGGAACATTGCCGCTAAAGACCATGGATGAAGTTATTTGATACATGGTGGGATATTAATATGAGTAAATATAATATGTAAAGTATTGCACAAATAGTTTTATATACACGATCACAGGGTCCTTTTAAGTCCCCACCGAACGTCACAGGGTCCTTTTAAGGGGAGAGTATAGTGTTGGTATATCTGGAGCATCTGATTCCTCCAAACTATTCCAAGCAACAGGACACCATTATTTTTGTTCATCAAGTCCCTGTTTCATGGCATACTTTGGAGGAATCATGGCACTCCAATGTATCAAAAGCATACTCTCCCCTTAAGTCCCCACCGAACGTCACAAGGTCATTTTAAATCCCTCCCCCCCCCCTCCCCGACACGTACTGACAATAAGTGGGAATGAGTTGACAGTAGCGGTGATGTCTCTGGCAGTGTACATTCTACGGTCAGCTGGTACGATGTCCTCTGTCTGGCCCACGATACAACACCCGACTTCTCTCAGCGTCTCCAGCATCTCCTCCGTCGTCAGGGCCACACGGTAACCTGAAGGGGGTGGGGGGGGGGAAGGAAAGGAAGGGGGATGGGGGAAGGGAAGGAGGAAAAAAGGGGGAAGGGAAGGAGGAAAAAAGGGGGAAGGGAAGGAGGAAAAAAGGGGGAAGGGAAGGAGGAAAAAAGGGGGAAGGGAAGGAGGAAGAAGGGGGAAGGAAAGGAATAATTAATTTATTATATCCCAATCCCTTTATTAATCATATACCAATCCCCTTTAATTATATACCAATCCACTTTAATCATATACCAATCCCCTTTAATTATACTGTATCTCATTCCATATTATACACACCGGGTATACTCTCCAACTTGTCCAATGTGCCTCCTGTAAACATGAGTCCTCTCCCACTGATCATAGGCACTTTGAGTCCCAGTGTTGCCACAGCCGGGGCCAGAGCCAGGCTGGTCTTGTCTCCAACGCCACCTGTACTGTGTTTGTCTACCATCACCCAGTCTGCAGGCCACCTCAGTACCGCGCCTGTAGGAGTAGCAGCAGCAGTAGTAGGGGGGTTTGAGGCTTAATTAAGAGGAGGGGGATGTGGAGGAGTAGGAAGAGGAAATGGTGGAGTTGGGGGAGGGGGGGAGGAGGGGAAAGTGGAGGAGGGGGAGAAAGAGGAGTGGAGGAGGGAGAGAAAGAGGAGGAATGGAGGAGGAGGGAGGGAAAGAGGAGGAGTGGAGGAGGAGGGAGGGAAAGAGGAGGAAGAGAAAGAGGAGGAGGAAGCGGGAGAGAAAGTGGAGGAGGAGAAAGGGGAGGAGAGGTAGAAGGAGGAGGAGGGGAGGAGTTACAGAGTTACATAGATACACAGACCACAACAAACCTTACTGTCCCCACGAGGTAACCTGATTTGAGGATTACTCGAATTGGTATACTGGAAGGCCACTGATTCCTCCTAACTCTACCAGAAAACAGACAAGTTCAACTGTACTATAAAATTGGAGATCTGTTTCAGGCTGACATAGTTTGGAGGAATCGCAGACCTTCCAATTCACAAACAAGAAAACTTAATACTCATATATACTTGTGTGCTTCGTATACCTAGAGACAGTAAATAAATGTACAATAAGATCTTCATTGGAGTTATTTCGTTGGTAAATTGGACTTTTCAAAGGTTCAACCAAAGCTGTATATTTATTAGTGTTAGTGACTGTACACTCGCAATCCAAAATTTGTATCCAGGTCTTATTGAAGTTTCGAATCATTTGACACACTAGTGAACCAATTACAACGCTTATCCTGTTTTATAATTGCTTGAATTCGCTTAATTAATACTCGATCAGGCTATTCGAAACAAGCCTGGATACATATTTTGGATTGCGAGTGTACATACTTTTTCTAACTTACCTGAATCCCTCATGGCGCGTGTAAGAACCACCTCTTCTCTCCTGGTCATGCCGTTTAGCATAATACACATCAACAACGCACCTGCAAAAACACACACACACACACACACACACACACACACACAAAATGAGTTAAAAATAAAGATAACAGAAGTAAGGAAGTTAAGAAATTAATATAAGAATTAATATAATAGTAATGAATAATTTAAAAATCAATATAATACAAATGATTAAGTTAAGAAATTAATAAACTGTAATACAAATAATAAAGTTAAAAATAAAAAAATAATACAATTAATTGATGGTACTGCAGACACTATATATAATTTATATAGTTTGCACATGCAATGAAAATTATTAAACTATCATCATAAATTTTCTCATCTCTCAAAACCCTCATGCAGCTGTTTAGGAGCTTTTCAGTTTTCTTGTAGACAATGTAGATGCTAACTAATCATTTCCTCAACTTCAATCATCCATTAATAATATATCTATCTACCTATAAAATCCACTCACCCATCTACTACAGTAACTTATATAAAATTAATGCTAACTACCATTTCCTCATCACTTCAATATACTCTATAATATTACTCTAAAATGACATCAACAACAATTAACATCAAAACACACAAGGCTAATAAATAACTTACCCAACTGGCAGTCATGTATGGAGTTGGGCGTACAGATAGCAGTAACTAGGAATTGTATTTGTTCATCCGTGTATTCTTCTCCTGAACTCTTCATCAACAACAAGTCAGGTATTCGAAATTCACGGTTATCCATGTTGTTGTTGTTGGTGGTGGTGGTGGTGGTTGTTGTTGTTGTTGGTGGTGCTGGTGGTGGTGGTGGTTGTTGTTGTTGTTGTGGTCTGTCTCTCACTGCTGGTGGAAAACATTATATTATCTAGTTAATCAGTTTGTTATATGTAACAAAACATTACGTATATTTATTTCGTTAATTTGTTTCTTATATTATATGATTTTTTGTTTGTGCCACGTACAGTACGTTTTTGTCGTGATTGTGTCTATCCCTTTAGTGGTATGAGTTTGTGTGTTTACTAACTGTACTTGTAAGAACTAATGTATGTGTAGTCTATCTTACGTTTGAGTATATCATTCTGGACAGACCCTGATATGTGTGTGTGTGTGTTCTATGTATTATATGCATGCATGTGCAGATAGGTCCGTGGAATAAGTGGACGAGTAATTTATAAATTAATTAATAAAGGTCCAACTCAAGGCCATGCAGCCAACCTATGCTTCACTCATAATATTTAAACAATTTACTAAAATGGAGTCCAAGGTTGTGTTTGTTATTGTGTTAATTAAGGAACCCTGTGATGCAGTCAGAATATTGGAGGTCAACGAGTCCTTCAAATATTGCCACGAAACACCACCTACAGTATATGGAAGGAACTTGTTTCGTGGCGTGGTACAGGAGGAATCAGAAGCCTCTAATTTCCATATACTATATATCACAGGGTCAAAAGGGGGACAGTAAAGGTTTGCTAAATCTGAAGCAACTGATTCCTCCAAACTATTCTAAGCAACAGGCTACCATTATTTTTGTTCATCTGGTCCTGTTTCCCGGCATCTTTTGGAGGAATCAAGGCGTTGCAATGTACTTACATTTGCGGAACCATGTTTTGGCCCACTTTTGTTTGACATGTGGAGATACTGTACTATACCTCTGGCAACTTTCTCAGAGTGGAAACCTGCTCATATGAACCTTATTTAATGAACCATCCATGATAACAAGAGTAATTATCAATAAGGTATTACTTGTAACATTATCATTTCGATATTTTACATACCCGGTATCAAAGAAAATTAAAAGAATCAATTTTGTTCCGCAGCTGTACAAACCAAAGGTGCAATACCCCTTTAATTACTAACTCCCAACAACCCAAACACGTGAAATATGTAATAGTCTTGAAGGTCCATACGAGTTGGACAATGTGATAATGAGTTCACTTTACCCACGATGAAAAAAAAAAAAAAAAAAAATAAAATAAAAAGACATGTAAAAAGTGTTGAAGGTCATACGAATTGGAAAATGTGATAGATAATGAGTTAACTTTACTTACAAGGAAAAAATAATAAAACAAAAATCAAGGGCATAAACACTTGACCAGCAGACTTTCAAGGCCACAATATATAAGCTTCACAAATCGGTGCTATAACAGTTGCCACAGAGAACATTATATAAGTTAATTAAGGGGGTAGGCTATCAGTAGTAGACATGTTTTGGTTACGTTGGAGTGCCTTGATTCCTCCAAAAGTACAACCTGCAGCATAACTTCGCGTCCATCTCATGTACTGTCATGGTCAAAAGTCCTGCTGCAACCTGGTGGATATAAGCGAGCCATTTGATTGATTGAAACTTATGAACCAATATTGCAGAGACCAACCAACAGCTACAGTTTCGGATCATTTTTCGAAGCCATCTCATTGGAAGGTGTTGCTGGACTATTGACCATGACTGTACTTGATAATGCTAATAATATATGACCAGATAGTTGCATTCTGAACCAGATTTATCGTAACAACATTTGTAATTTATCATATCAACACGACTTCTCTGAGGGTGATTGTAAAGTAGACAACACATGCTTATATCTCTCTAATTTTTTCTCCTTGTGGCGTGGATTAATTTACGAAATCGATACCCAATCAACACACACTTCCGGCTAATTCTTCTTCCCCTTGTGACGTGGGTAATTAAATTCATACCAACTCCATAACGTGTGTAATATATATCACTGAAAACCTTTGTCAACACGAGGATTGAACCTGCCTGCTGCATATTGTCCTCAGATTATGAGACCCGGGAATATACAGGTTTGATTCCCAAAGTGGGTAGGACCACGGTATAATGACTAGTCATTATACCGTGGGTGGGACCGTGCGTGGGTACTACCAAGGATCTTGTACTGATAAAAGGATAGACCACTCTTATGCGAGTTTTGGTTGTCAAGGTCAGGGTACAGCAGAGGAGCCGCCTAGAGGAGGACGGGATTAACAAAACATATACATGCACGGGGGCGGTGGTCGTTTTTTCATTTTATATAGTTCATTGTTTTGTAGTTTTAAGTACAGTATGGTCTGTAAAATCTATATGGCTCTCCTTTTCTTCAGATATACATCAGAATAATATTGGAAAAAAAAATATTGTAGATATCATAAACCGGTAATATTTACTCATTTTAGATATTATGCATCGATGTACATTGAAGTATGGATGCTTTAGCAATTAGCTATATGTTGTTGATATTAGGAAATGGATAATTTATTATGTAATTTGCCTTTAATACATTGGCCTACACCAAGCAAGATTTTTTAAATTCTCAAGCACATGTAAAGATAAGTCTTGTCCTCATAACAAGTAAGAATATAGGAAGCAAGAATGCTCTCACATAGTGGTGGTGGTGGGGGTAATAGTATTGTACAGTACTTATCGCTCATTGCTATATAGTCTTAAGAATATCTATATGCATGTCTTTTTTTTGGTACTTTTACATCAAAATATTGTTGAGAAACATAATTGTAGAGGTCGTAAACAGGTAAGAATCATCGCACATTGGAATTACTGTACTGTACATAAATTGTAGGTATGTTTTTTTTTTTTACAATATATTGGGGCTTTGTCGAAGATATTATCGTATTTCATTGTGTAATTTGACCACAATGAATGTAATTATTCATTCTATAGCTAAATAATTAGTATGAATGGTCCTGTGTGTTACAGTAGAGAAAATCCGACTTAAAAATTAATCAGGATAAAGGGAAGCAGGCGGGAGCTAGAGTGTTGATTCCAGCTGGCCGCTGCAGGCGCCACCGTCCGAGTCAGCAACAGCGACACCAAAATAACATTGAGTGGCCTATCCTTCTTACAGTAATAGAATCCTTGGTACGTACTACAGCAGCACCTGCACTTTTATTGCGTCTTAGCGTTATCAGAACACAAGGATGACCAAAACAATATAATAATGAAAAAAAAAAAATCATATATATATATATATATATATATATATATATATAATGCACTTGTGAGGTACCCGCATAAACACAAGGTTATATACACCCCCAAAGGTATCCATTAAGTTTTTCTGGCGTATTATACTGTGTTTTAAGTGATTTTTGTCCTCATTTAAAGGGAGAACCTCTTTTTGGTAAATTGGAGGGCTACCGAATCCTCCAAACTATGCCATAAATTATATCACCTAACCTATACCAGCAACATGGAGGTGATTTGTTTCCTGTGAAAATTTGAAAGAATCAGTAGCCCTCCAACTTACCAAAAATAGTCTATGCTTTATTTTGGAGATACCCTCTACCTAATCATCAAGCTTAGAGGAAGAGTGTTGAGTATTGGCCGATTGTAAACGCGTTAATTTATCACATTTGGTTCAGGTTTTCTACAGTTAACAAGCCATGAATGTTGATAGGCTCGGGACCTAACCAGGACAGACTACACAACACCAACCTCAACACAGTCACTTCCCACAAATACTTGGGCGTCCTCATCTCAGAGGACATGAGATGGAACACATGAGGAGGCTGAAGACACCAGCCAAACAAGGCAGTACTCCTAGGGTAGACGCTGGACTGGTGATAGGGAGGGTTTTTTTTTTTTACATATAGTGAGTGGAGGAAAGGAAAAAACAAATAAATAAATGGTTCCATTTGCCTATTGGCATCCTCCACTCATAAAATATTTAAAACAACTGGATTTAAATTGCTGGGGGTTATAACTTGCTGGAAAACATTCCCTTGGTAGAGAATTCCACAGGGAAGTAGTACGGGGAGTAAATGAATTTTTGTAAGCAGTTGTCCTGCAACGTATAGGAGTCAGTGTGAACTCATGCGCATTCTCAGCTGCCCTAGTCCTCCGTGGGAAGACGCGAAGGGGTGGTATAATCAGGGCAAGTTCATCCGAACATTTCTTATAAAAGTATCTATAAAATAGTGCAAGGGAAGCAACATTTCTACGTACTGATAAGGGAGGGAAATCATTAGTGATCATAGGATTATTGATCAGTCTGATAGCTCTGTTTTGAATTTTATCTAATTGTCTTAACACCACCGATCCACAACCAGCCCACAGAGGTGAACAATATTCCATCTGGGAACGCACATGACTCTTATATATTACTGCTAACCGCTCGTCAGTCAAATAATTACAAGCTCTGTATAAAAGTCCCATCTTCCTAGATGCAGTTTTGGCAATGGATTTTACATAGGGAGTCCAACTGAGGTTTTCATTTAAAGTTACACCAAGGAGATCAATGCTGTGGGACTTGGGGATATTTGTATTATTGAAAATAATGTGAGAATCTTGATTATCTGATCTATTTGAGAACGGGATGTATTTAGTTTTATTTGCATTGAAAGAAACTAGATTGTTTTGTCCCCATTCAAAGATCTTCGTTAAGTCTTCATTTAATGAAATTGAAGTGGCAAGTTTGTATTCTAAAATATTGTGTTGAGTAAAACTATCATTAAATGAGAAGGAACTGTGAATAGTTGAATCATTAGCATAGGAGTGAATTGAATTCTGAGTAACTGACAAAAGATCATTAATATGAATGAGTAACAAAGTTGGAGCCAAGACCGCTCCTTGAGGAACACCAACATTAATGGGATGAAAGTCGGAATACAGACCATCTACCATCACACGTAATTTTCTGTTGCTAAGATATGAATTAATTAGGGGAACAAAAGATTGAAGGCCATAATGTGGAAGCTTAGACAGTAATGATCTGTGCCATACTCTGTCAAAGGCTTTAGATATATCAAGGCAAATTGTGTGAGTCTCTCCATGTTTATCAGTTGATTGGAATATATTATCTGTGAAATAACAGAGCAGGTCCACAGTAGATCGTCTCTGTCTAAAGCCATATTGCTTATCATTTAGCAGATGATTTTTCTCAAGGTGCTTTACAAAGTGATTATTAAGAACTATTTCAAATATTTTACCGAGAGTAGACGTGATGGCAATTGGTCTGTAATTTGATGGATTTGCGGTAGCTCCTTTTTTGGGAATTGGTTGTACATTGGCTTCTTTCCAGGCGGCTGGGAAGGACGAGGTATGGAGACATACACGAAATAATTTTGAGAGAATTGGAGCTAATTCTTTTGAGCAATTTTTTAATACAGTGGGAGGAATTTCATCTGGCCCTGGAGCTTTGTCGATAGATAGATTCTCCAAAATGTTCCGCACTTGTCTTGTATGAATTATTAAGGGTGGACTTTCTGGGGAGTTAAAATTCAAAATGGGAGTGTTTTGAGCAGTGTCATTGAGGTTTGAATTTGTGGCGAAGATATTGGCCAAAAGATTTGGAACTCCCGTTTCACCTGTCTGTCCACCTTTGCTGATTTCTTTTTCGTGTCTCACATACACTGAGAGTAGTCCAACATACTCCCAAAGACATCACTCTCTCTCTATTTACACAATATATACAAACATGCTACACACCACACCCTTTGTCTTAATTAGAGAGCCCTTGGATACTCTGCGATCAACGGTTAGGATGCAACTATAGACCCTTGGTTAGGGGTCCATTGCTCCAAGATAACCTGAGAATAAGATTTATAGGTAGCATCAGGGCCAAAGCTAGTAGGGTTCTGGGGTTCTTGCGCAGGAACCTCAGCAGGTGTAACACAGACATTAAAATTATTGCTTATAATACATTCGTTCGGCCACACTTAGAGTATTGAGACACGTTCTGGGACCCACACATTAACAATAATATCAATAAACTAAAGTCCATACAAAATAAAACTGCAAGATGGGCCTGACGTGATTACAGACACACTACATCAGTCACTTTGCTTAAACAAGACACAAAACTAGATCCGTTGACAACACGAAGACCGATACACAGACAACAGATGATATACAAAATCACAAGCAAGTTAGTTGACATAGACAAAGACACATATCTACACCCTACAAGTATACGATCCACTAGAGGCAGCCACAACTTAAAATACCATGCATACCAGACAAGCACTGATATATTTAGGCAATCATTCTTTCCCCACAGCATCTAAGTGGAATCATCTCCCATCTCATGTAGTTAATAGCCCCACTCTTGACACGTTTATAAATTGGATCACCAATCATTACCTTCCCAACTTGGTCAAATTGCATCCAAATATGTTAAATTTGTATCTTTTACTGCACTTAAAAACCCGCGATTCCTAATGCTCTCCCCCAAGATTGAACCGGTGGGCAGGGGTATCTCCAATATACTGTAATGCGTTTCTCAATGGAATGATTGTCAAAACCGTTCAAAACAGTGGTAAATACACTAGAAAAATATATTGGTTATTTACGGTTGTGTTTTGTCCAATAGTAAAATGAAATCAAACGGGCATACATACACGGTAATAGATGCAAAAACATATTAAATTTCGGAAATATAATTATGGCATAGACTGATTTAATGATGAAAGAAAACCTCTCTTGGCCCGGAAGACCCTGTAGGTGTAGAGGTCGAAGAGTAGGCACGAAGGAAATATAAAAGGAAAGGATCGAGGGACAGTAAACCGACAGTTAAACAATTAAAAATTAGGGAGTGGTTGGCTATATGGAGAGGACCAAGAACAGAAAGAAAACACTTGCATCTTCTCACCGTGCTATCTTGCGAGTTACTGAGTGTTAGTGAGTTATAGTCTGTTACTGATGTTGTGATTGTTGTCCAGTGTTGCCACTTTGCCAGGCGCCCACCACAAACTTCCTTGAGATTCAGAAAATTTCCTGTAAACCTTATCGAATAAGGAAATGGATACATGTATATTAATTTTATGTAATGAATCAGTATATATGAAAGCTTCCAACTTCTTAGTGAAGTTAATTTCATATAACAGAACAAAAATTTACCTTTGTCCCGAGCGAAGGAGCTTTCCAAATATTCAGACATTTTTCTTGCCCCTGATTTTGGAAAGCTGTTGGTCAACCTGTTCTTGTGCCCCAGATTTTGGAAAATGTCTGAACCTATAATAACTCCTCGTAGACCATACCAGATATCATTAAACTTTTAAGAAAGTTTCCTACGACTTTCAACCCCGCTCGGCCTTCCAAAATCTTCAGCTTTGAACACCTATTTTTTTTTATTTACATTTGAAGAAGTGTATCAGAGAGAGTATTGTGCTGTTTTCCATGATGGTGGAGGAAAGGGAGGAGAAAGAAGGAAACAGCACCAAGTGTGCCATAGGTGGGAGGGAGAAGGGTCACCTTTGGGGGTACTACATTCCCACCTACAATGGGGGTCACATTACCATAAAAAAAAAACTCAGTTTTCATGGAAATTAGTATCTCTATGCTAATATTATAAAACTCCTGCAAAACATGCATACCTGGAATAGGGTGTAAGGAAAGAAGCTTCGAAACCGTCTGGATAGCTGGGAGCCGCGATGGCCATCCGTA
The DNA here is from genome assembly GCA_033782935.1 of Petrolisthes cinctipes. Taxonomy (NCBI): domain Eukaryota; kingdom Metazoa; phylum Arthropoda; class Malacostraca; order Decapoda; family Porcellanidae; genus Petrolisthes; species Petrolisthes cinctipes. The sequence continues at coordinate 32,038 of JAWQEG010001586.1, read as the reverse complement.
TTCTATTAATCCTGCTCCGGACCTACCGCCTGATGAGGATCACTTGATCCCGTCTCAAAAATGTGACAATATCATGTCACAGACTGAAACCATGGGTTGTGTATCTTGTAACTCGATTGCATTACCATTGATAGAATTATTATCGATAACTTTTGGCATTCATGAATTGAAATCTTGGCAGTATTTGCAATATATATATATATATATATATATATATCCACAGGAGAAAGGAAATAGGAACAGTAAGTACTTTCGTATATTACATCTTCAGACAGAATGAATACAAGGGTGTCAAGTCGGAGTATATATACATCACGGTCCATATAGTACTATATGGACCGTGATATACACACAGAGTACAAAGGGTGGTGGGCATAGCCAATCATATTAACAGATTACCTAACCTCACATGACCTCACCGTCTAGTCTGGTGGAAATTTCCTCATTATTAATTCTGTTAATACTTTGTTATACCTAAAATGTCCAGAGCTCATGTTTACATTTTTATCGTATGTACCAGAAATTAGACAAGACTCGATTACATTTCTTTCATATATATATATATATATATATATATATATATATATATATATATATATTGCAAATACTGCCAAGATTTCAATTCATGAATGCCAAAAGTTATCGATGTCACGTGGCAACTGTGGGTGCGGGTGGTTATAGTTTGCTCAGGAACTGAACACTTTTTGTACCCGATTCCTCATCCCACCCGCTCCAATATAATATCTATCATACATCCATATAATTATACACCATAATTATAAGGCTCTTATATGGTTTCGAAATGCTCCATAATGGGCACAAATTTCCAAAATTTTCGAGCCCGAACCCCCCAGCTAATACGGCTCGCTTCGCTCGCCACCCCACCCATACCATAAGTAATTTTAAATTCATAAGTATACTGTTTGGTAAACATTTTAAGGGATAGGGGGGCACAGGATCTATACATAATGCAGAAGGGGGCGTGAGGCAAAGAAGTTTAAGAACCACTGACCTACAGCAATGGTCCCCAAACTTTTTCTGGTCATTATCCACTCATATTTATTTGATCCTTATTCATGCCCCCCCCCCCCTCCATCCATAACACGTCACTATAGTCCAGTGGTTCTTAACTTTTTTCAATATATGCACCCCTTTGAAATCTTCAATTATAATAGTCCCCCCCTCCCCCCCCGATTGCTGAATTACAAAAAAATTGTAAAATACAAAGTTGATATGATGTGTATTACGGTAATAACAAAATCACATTGTTGTTTTTTATTTAATCTTAATTCTTAAAGCTTATATTTTTTTTTCATGACAAAATACAGAGCACATATTAATAAAAATGAAATTCCATTATTTTCCCTGTATTGCACAGCAAACCTAGTGACTTCGTTGCTGCTGGGTTTTTTTCTATGATGGCATCAAATCTTGGTGTCTTCGTACCGAGTGCTACTCGCATGTTATGTTCAGAATTTAGCAAATTTCTGCTTTTCGGTTTGATGTGAAGTAGACAAGAAATCCTTTTTTTGTTACATAAACCCCCTATTTAAATATATGTGAAGAAAGAAATTAGAAATGATACACAACCAACTCTCCACCCTACTGTATATGTATCAATAAGAAAAAGTTATTAAAACAAGGAAACCCAAACCATAACTCACTCAAGCAGAGGGCTGCGTACTGTACGTGTTGATGGTGCGGGAGGTTGGTGTGGTCTGAGACTATGAGAGACATACGAGACGTGACGATAACCTCCCTCCCTCTGCTGTGTCCTATACGCACCCCTCCCTCGTTTGTTGCAACGTTGCCACTTCATTAGGAAATTAGGTGTAGGTTTATCTCTAGCTCAGAACACTGCTGTAGCAAAAGTATTTTTATTTTTTTGCAGAAAAAAATAGCATGCGTATATAAAAATATAATTTGCTTTAATTATTCATAGGCAAACTTGCACCCCTTAGTCGATCACTCTCTCAGTTCAATACTTTTCGGTCCAAATGAAAACCACTATGGCAATACCTGTAATTTTATTTATATCAGGTTTTATTTTGTTGAGTAATAATAATGCAATTTGTATTTCTCCTTTTAACTGTTGAAGCTCGATGATCTCACGGCTATAATTATTGTGAGGCCTGAAGAAGAGAAAACAATATATTGCGCTTGGCCTGAAGGACCCTCTATCATGAGAGGGGATAGGAGGGAAAGAATCAAATGAAAAGGGGGGACGGTTGAAGAGATGAAAGTTACTCGACAGCCCGCCGGCAACAATCCTGCTGCAACACAGATAAAGTGCAGTAATCAGTAAAACGATTTGGTTCCAAGAAGCGCAGAGGCTTCCGAAACGTTCTAGTCACATCTGCTGGTTCCTTCAATTATTGTTGTACTTATTTGTGGTGTGCGGGTGTTGCTTCATTCTTTCTATATAAGTAAGGGTCCTTTAGGGCTCCTTTACAAGATCAGTTTCCAAGTACGACGATACCTATATCCTGCTCCAGTAGATAAACAAAGATACGTACAGTCTCCTCCACTGCCACGTTCATCACTCCAGTCAAGGCCATGGGAGTATGGTGTGGTGTTGTACGGAAGCAAGTTAGCGCGGGGACCGTAAACAATAGCCTAATGCTGTACTCGATTATACGTCCCCTATATAAATGTTACATAACAAACATGACATTGGTAGACCACAACATTGTAGTGGTTAGGAAAGTCCTTTTTTATAGTTTTTTATCTGCACTCAAACGGTAAAGAAATGGTGGGTTGGTGAGGCAGTTGCTAGTGTCGGCCAGCTGATGTCTCTATGAATGTTTATTATAAGCCAGCGATTAGCAACACATCACTGGTGGCTCTAATTTAGATTTCATGTTCTGCATCATAACGTTAATTATAGTTACTGCACAAATGAAATATATTGAATGTGGAGTCTGCGAAAGTCATGTTCCTAGAACATAATTCATCAAAATCAGGCCTAATAAATGTCCATTGGTTGGTCCCTCCAAGTTAGTCATTGTGACGATGGCTGTATTTTCTGTCAGTTATAACTAATTCCATTATTTTAAGAGAATTGTGATCATTGGTAGACGTGTCAATGACTTCGATATTTTACAACGAATTTTGACAGCTCCAACTGAGGTAATATTTTAATATACATTGAACTTCGGTTTTGTCATTACATATTGTAATGACGAACTCGTTAAAGGGACGAGCCTATCTTTACTTGTCAGGACTAAGGGTAGTGAGGAATGTTAAAGCAACACTGACGTGCTCAAATTCCACACTCGAGAAATTATTCTTACTGGAAGTAACTGTCATTAATGTTACAAGGTGCTTAATAGAAACAAGATTAATCACAGAAATACACTGAAAACACCACGTCACACCCAAGTCCCCACCTCCCCTCAAACAACCTCCCACCGACTCATACTGGTACAGTTGGACACATGAATGGGTGGTACAGCCCAGGTGAAAGATACTTGTCCCATTTGAGTAACCAATGTCTATTATCAGGTAGTTGCTTTTTATTACCATCCTCAATACTGACTTCTGCCCCTGATGTTTCCTATTTGGCACTAAGGAACTTGATATTGGGAGAAATTTTCCATCTTTGACTTGGGCTGTACCACCCATTCATGTGTCCAACTGTACACTCTGATACCACAGTCCCTAGCCCACCTGAGTCGAAACCATAGATCTGAAGCAGGTGGTTTCTGGACGACAGCCCACCCAAAGCCTCCATTGGTTCGAAATGTGTGTGTGGCCTTGTGATGGTACACTCGCGGTCAGAAATTGTGTCCCGATCCCCTGGCAAAATGAATCGCAAGCAGTCTAACTTTGAAGGTTCAAACAACGGTGCGTCTCCCTACAACACACAGTAGTTCGAATCATCAAAGCTCAGATAGTTGCGATTCATCATGCCAAGGGATCAGGACACAATTTCTGACCGCGAGTGTACAAAAACTAATCAAATTGTCAATCTGTCAGAAACTGAACCAAGAGGAGATTGCCTTTTACTGTATCTACCAAGGCAATGATATACAGTATGTATATATATTGGAAAATATAAACCTATATGATAACTTTGTTTTCCAAAAATGTATATATGAAGATGAATAAATTATTTAAAATAAATAGTTTACATGGCCAATGCCATTCCTATTACACATTATACAGTATATTGTGACCGAACACTTCACCCCCCCCCCTCCCAATACCCCTATCTTCTCTTGAATCTCTTGGGCAAACAGTTAGGTTATTCAAGCTTCTGATGCGATAAAAACATTAGTCATTATTGTATTCCTGTTCACGTGGATAATATCAAGCGTTGGTGAGTACAGGAGACAAGGATGAATTTAATAAGCTACTACTATCCTATATTAATTACATGTAACTCAAAACCTCGGGGGAAATTCAGAATTATGGCTCAGCTGGCAGCAGGATTAGTCCCGTGATCATGAATTTTTGTTTTTGTTAAATGTTTAGATACTTGGCTAAGGTGATTGCTATATCATAACCTGTAATGTCTCTACTCATCTTTTTACAGTTGAGTTAAAAGAGTTTCATGGGTAATCGTATTGAGTTTGTTATGTCTTCCATATTATTATTTATAACTTGAATCTTCTGTATATATAATTTCACAAAGTGACTTTGTCCGTCCGTCCCACCCTAACTACTCCTAGGTCCTTCGAGATATTAACACGAAATTTTTTGTGGATATTACATATGCTTAGGGGGTTATACTAAACTACTTTTGAAAGAGATCTCCGCAGGGCAGAGCGTATGGCACCGGAGGAGCCACTTACTCGAGTATATATAATATTCAATGAGTTAACATAAAATTCTTCAGGCTTAGTTTTATCAAATTGATTTCTGCTACGACCCTGCAAGTCTGTAACTTCTTTAGATGCGTTTTATTTATTACTCAAGACATTTTTTACTTAGAATCTGTTCACCTATTAACTCGCGAAAAGCCTCTCCGCTCGTCACTAACCAATTCTACATTTTAACAATAACCATTCTATCATACATTTTACTTACTTTACTTAACAGACTTGACCCCTTAAGTTATCAATCAATCCACTCTCCCATATTTCTATACATGGGAAGGTGAAGTGGTATAGAGAGTGGGTTGATTTGATTTTTTTTAAATAAGAATAAAAATTATTGAGTACACTATAAAGGAACTAAGGACATGATATAATACTATGTGATAGACGAGGGCAAACCACAGAAAGAATGACCAACTATACAATGAAATGCCAAACTTGATAGTATGTACAGCTGCGGTCTGGAGTTCGTGGGCCACCCAGGGTTGAGAGTATGAACCCGCATCACCCTTACTTGACTGCAAGTTACTATCCAGACGAGGAGTCTCACATGTATAGTATCTCGCTGAGGGTTGTTCAGATTGATATCTGAACTTTGAACCATACTTCTTTCTATTTTTCCTTTTTAACACCTATCACGTCAGTTACAACTTTAACCTTTAGAATACTTGTAATGGGATTATTTTATGCAGTAATGAAACATAATTACAGTACTGAATCATACTTCACGATATAAAGACACTTGCAGTGTTTTTGAATAGCTTTGTTGCATATTAGATGCACCATGTTCCTTATAATAAGAAAATGATTCGCTTTACTATTGTGGAAATTTAAAACAAAGGAGAGTATTATTATTTATTATTTTAATCTGAATAACTACCCGTGATCCTAAATGAATTATGAACCAGTGTGTGGTGTGTGTGTGTGTGTGTGCGTGTGTATGTGTGGTTGTAGTCATTGTATTCTCATGGGTCCCGCCTACCCGTATGTATTGTTGCCTGCCTGTTGATTGACGCTACGGCGCAAATAAAAAAAAAAAAAAAAAAAAAAAAAAACTCCCTCTGAAGAGTAAATTAACGTCTCTCCGATTCATGGTGAGTCTCCACAGCTGCTAACCAGAACCAAATATTGCGGTATCGACTTCACCTCGGATAAAGTTATCGAAATCAAGCTTCGAAATATTTTTGTTCCTCACCATGGAACCATGGAACCAACCCACCACCTCAATTGCCACGCAAACACACGAATATGGCTTGGCGTTTATATACAGTATTGAAATATAATCAGCAATATAGTAAATTGTCTTTTTAACTATGTGACATTCTTGTTGCTGATACACTATGAGTCATTATCTCAAGAGGTCTTACATAACATCACTTAGAGATGTTTTCAGATAAGCTAACTGCTATTTTAATCTGTAGTTCGAAGAGAATTATCATCTCAGTCATGGACACCGACTATTATATTATTTATTGTTCCATTATCACTACTCTGAAAAATATAGATTCCAAACTATAAGTGAGATAGTAATACACTGTATATAAGTTTAGATTCATATCTGAATAAAATTGTCCTTAAATACTGACCTGTTTTCATTACTATTACTCCTCCACGAAATATTGATTACAAACTATACGTTAGAAATATTGTAAATATTTGTAGAAATTAATACATTATTATGAATGACATTATATAATGACGTATTATTCATTAATGCAATTATATTTCACTACTTCATAAAATAGTCACATTAGTATAAGAATTCTTAAGGTTAAAGTTGTAACTGACGTGATAGGAGTAAAAAAAAAAAAGGAGTATGGTTCAAAGTTCGGATATCAATCTGAACAACCCTCAGCGAGATACTATACATGTGAGACTCCTCGTCTGGATAGTAACTTGCAGTCAAGTAAGGGTGATGCGGGGTTCATACTCTCAACCCTGGGTGGCCCACGAACTCCAGACCGCAGCTGTACAATCGTGGACATAAGTTTCAATACACTTATGGATAACTCAAATTGCTTACTTATATTTTCAGGTTCTCATATATTGCTATTGTTCCAAAAGTGAGTAACTGTGTAGTAAATTCAAATATGCAGCTTAACTTACTTATTGGAAAGTTTCTCAGCTGATGAGTAAAGGGAAGCTGTCAAATGTTTACATGAGTTGCCCCAATGTGAATGACTATTATTGTCCATGACTGTACAGTATTATAGGAATCAATGTACTTTATGGGAAAATATAAAATTAGTTATCCACAGTAGTGTGAACCAGGCTGTAAAGTGAAGGTGACGTGGTACACAGTTTTTAACTGAAATGATTAAAACGTCACTAACATAGGACATGAAAGACTAATTTAACTAAATATATCTTCATTTGAGCTGGCTTACAAATGCTAAAATACAGAATTTGTTCACTTCCAGTTTAAGATATACCATAAACCTTACAACTATAGAACATCCATTGACACATAACTAAAATTTTATTTTTCTTGGGAAACTGTTTACTTACTTCACCTTCATATCAAACCTCGTTCCCCTTCTTGACTCTTTTGTGTAAGAAGTCACCTTTACTTCTGCATTAACAAGTGTCACATTACATCTGGCCAAGAAACGATAATAGTACCATACTGTACTTACATTTGGAAATGCCTGTACTGTACTTTAATCTGTAATTATTTTTCATCTAAAGTACCATACACCTACAATAATCCACCATGCAAAATGTATGTTAGGGCTGGAACCCCAGTTTTAATTTGACAATCCATGGAATGGCACCAGGGTTACTTGAAATAACTTTTGTGAAGGGGAGCTGAGAATTTCATGGGCTTGATGAGAGAGTGAATAAGATGATGACCCCTTGTACTGGGTATTTATGTCCTAACTACTGTAGTATAATTTCATTTATTCACCCCTGTCTCTGTAGCAATAATAAGGTACTGATTCAGTAACTTTGCCTTACATATATATTGCTGAATAAAGCACCTTCATGTTACATTGAATGTCTAGTTTCTGGATGGACCTGTACACAAGGAAAAAAAAAATTGTTACAATACCATGAACCAAAAATTTAATACAGGATCAAGGGGCAGTTCTAGGTAGATAACTAGTATGACTTTGATTTTATCCATGAAATTCCCCAGCTATATATATTCTGTATTTCTCTTTGGTAATCAATCCACATGCATGCTTGTCAACCCTAATAAGACAGCAGCATTACTGTACTTATTTTACAAATCCTCAGACCCTAGAGTAAGATATTTTATTTTAACGAGTTCCCAAACCAATGGCAAATGGAAAATAAGAAAAGAAATGAAAGGAAATTACCTTAGGGTGATGAAAAAAGTCGTCCAGTCAGAGGGGAGGAAATGGGGGAAACATTGTTTGTGAAGAAGCTGTTAACAGTGAAGCTGGTGTTGGGTAAAGTGGTGGAGTGAGCATGAGAGAGGGAGGTGTTATGGATGAAGGAAGCGGCTAGTGGGTCCCTGGAGGAATACCGCATGGGCAGGTGGGTCACCTTCCCACTGCTCCATACCTGTAACATAATAAGAGTAATAATTATGATACAATACTGTACTAATCATCATAGTATAATAAAAATAATATCAATGATAATAATAACACACTTATCAAAGTTGCTGAGAGACTGTAAAATTAGGTTGAAAAACTGACCAATTCCAGGCATTTTATCATTTCTCCACAGTAAAACTCTTTAATGAGTGAGCTGGTACGAAAACTAAACACCTGACTTACCACTGAGAGGACTGCTCCAGATGACAAGTTCTGTTGGAAACTAACAGTCACTGGAACACATCCTGGCTCACCACAGATGAACCCCCTGAAAAAATGTGCAGTCTGTCTTGAATGAAATGGTACCCAACACTTTGTGGATCACTTTATACATATCACTGATTCATTACATGGAACTTTAAGCTGGTCAATGAGGAATATTGATATCTATATATTACTCTTGCTGATACTTTCCCATCTCCAGAAAACTTCCCACAAGGAGGTAGACATGGCAAAAGATCCTACATGTTATTTTATCACCAAGTCAAAAAATTATGGTGGATATAGTTACCCAGGTGCCAAATGGAGTGAAGGGTGAGTGTGAGTGTGGAAGAGTGCCAGGAGCTGTGAGTTGTGAAACACCACCGCTAAACGCTCACTGCGAGGATCCCACGCTATCTGCTTCACTGCTCCACCCACACTGAAATACCAAGAGGATATATTTCATACACACGCAATCTGATAACAAAATACTCAACATTATTGACACAAAGAATATTCTTATTAACAGCTGAAATCATACCCTAAGCTATCAACAACTCTGGGTTTTTCCCATTAAGCATAGTTTTTACTGGGGGAATCACCAGCTCACCATATTAAATGCTGCTTCTTAACAAACCATATTGTATTTAAAAAAATTCTAGTTAGCTTACAACTGGCGGAAAACTGTCAGCATATGACAACAAATTAACTAAGTTTGTGGGCTCAATCTTAAATTGTCCCCAGCACCCAAAATGCCACTCTAATCTTACCGTTACAACTACTTAACCTCATTATAATTCATATACAATGGTTTATTCACAAAATATTCCACATTACCCACTTCTCGAAACTCTGTGGAAGAGTACTGAATGTGAAGCAGCAGCCAGATGCCACATGTCTGGCAGCTGTGAGTGTTAAGAAGGGTGACAGGGGAAGCAGAAGGTTTGGTGAGGGGTTGAGAAATTTGCAAAGCCTTCCTACTCCTCTGTACATACATACTTAACTGTTCAATACATTACATATTCAACCTGTCCATAATACATACCTGATCTGGTCACCCTCAAGTGTAGCAACAGCTATTTGTGTGAGGTCTGCCACCTGTGCTGCCACCTGTGTACCCCCAACACCTTCACCAGGCAGGAAGGCCAGGTGATATAACACTGGGTCCTCCTGAGTGACAAAGAGCAGCAGATGGCCCCGCCTAGACCACACTGCTGACACCACCGGTGAGTCCACACTCCACTGTTCATAATTCCACCCGTGTGTCTCAAACACTCTGTTTCATGAGGAGGGGAAAGTATATTTATTCCTCATGCAACAAGGACTTCTCATATACATGTCTATTGTTAGGCATCTAAATCCTACCGGTATATAGAATGGCCACATATTTCAACCTATTTAAATCATTACATCGATGAGTTTCAAACACACTTGTATAGCAGTTAATGAGGAAAAATCTTAATAAATTCCTTGGTTGGTAACAGAAAATTGCATATGATTACTAATGCTACAAAGATTCTTTATAATAAAATTGTTAAAATATCTCCATTAGTGGGAGCTTCATACATTTTGATCAATACAACAAACCTCATTATTTTGGAAGAGTAAGCAACAAAGAGTCTTGATGAGTCTGGGGACCAGACAGCGAGTGTGACAGTGCCACCAGAACCACTGTGTACAACTACTGACACTTCCCGCCACACATCCCACACCACCACTTGGCTGCTGCTTCCACCTGCACACACCAACACATTCCCCTGTTTGTAATACATAAAACATATCAAACAGAATATCACCATAATCGTTACTATATTTTCACTTCTTTTGTTTCAAGGGCTGGTAGGCTTGTCAACACTATGGATGTTCTTGCATATGGCCCTTTGTCTTACCCTTGGATGCCATGAGAGAGTAGTGATGGGTGAGGTCCCTGGACAAGGCAGGAAGGTGGCACAGGAACCAGAAGGTCGCAACATGGCATTCAGTGGGTCAAGGTGCCACAACAACACCCCAGCCTCACACCCCACAGCTAGCACCAACGCTGAGAAGGGCCTAAAGGGAAACACGGCTCTTGGTTTACTCTTGGACCCAAATATTACATAGCATATCTACTTAGTTTCCTGCCAGATATTCTTAATTATGTATATGTCAATTGATTTAGTTGCCCTTTATGGACTTTACAAAGAAGTAAACATAGAGCTGCTAACAAACAAGAAAATCAAACTTACATCCAGGCTATACTGGTGATAGACTTTTGGAGACGGTGCTTCAATATTGGCTTGTTCGGTTGACCCGCAGTGAAAACTCTCACCGTGTCATCACATATAACAGCAGCCAGAGTGTTGGTGTTGGGATGCCAAGCTACACTCACAATGCTCCCATCACATCTGCCTCTGTCTGAAAGAAATGAATAAGAGGATTGAAAATAAGTATTTTGCTGTGTATAGATAAATTCAACTTCACATTTTAAATTCATCTCTTAAACAGAATATAATATACATTGTTATTGTCATTAACCTACACTGTAAATAAATTATTTCAAATTAGTACAGACAACCTTGGAATTAATCTTAAACATTACAATATAATACATTAATGTATATTGTAGTTTTCACTAGTAAGGAGCATATGACTATAGCTATCAAATCCTTTAAGAATACAGGTATAAAGGTTACATGTCTTGTGCTACTTCACTCACTATTATGTTCAGAGTAATACTTTAATACTTCTTTTATTTGTAATATAATTACTATTCTACTAAGCTTATAATTATATAAACACCATGCCATTGATAACTCTTTTAAATCCTCAAACCTGTGGTTATCTGACAGTGTAGTAAAAACTAGAAATATTTACAGCAGAGTTCTTGCCCAGGGGGCTGACTTTATTCTCTGTGAATACTAGCCATCCCCCACAAAGCTAGAATAAAGATTGTCATAGGATCTGGTCACTTTCTAGTGGATTTGACGAGATCTGCCCACATGGATTAAAAATCCATGTGAAGTGTGCTGCAACCGGAGTTTTTTTTTTTTCCCCCACTGCTGTGTGGACCGCCGGCACATGGGGGTGCATTATCCCTTGCATGCAGCAGTCTTAACTCCCTCCCCCTTTATGGTCCCTTCAGGACTGGTCTCATGGAAGGTGCGGCCCCACTTGTAGCTCTTGTGGTAACGTGGACTTGGGCCCACAACACTGGCTGTGGAATCAAAGACCTTCCCCCTAATCTCCCTGGCAGTCGGAGGCCCCCTGATTCCCTGGTCCAGTAAGCTCTGGTCCAATCTCCCTGGGATTTGCTTCAGTAGCCCAGTTATATAGGGCCAGCCCCTCCTTTAATTTAATTTTTTTTTCACTGCGACCAGAGCGTACCGGGGGTCTGTGGGGCAGGAGGCCATTCTGCCCCGGGAGAACATCAACATCAACAATAACAACAGCAGAATTAAACTCACTTACCTTGTGCTACATCATAAGGGGCTTTTATTTTCTTAGGAGAGGGAAGGAGGGTATGTACTTTAGCAATAAGGCTGGACATCTTTATTATGAGAGAAGCCACAGTGGATGCCACATCGTGCAGGCTGCCCTCACCTCTGCACTTTATCATCTCATGTACGGCAGCCTCCCAACCTTCCTCATAACTGTAAGTGAGAAATTATATTTTAATAATGGTTATTCCATATCTTATATTATAAGCCACATGCTGGTATTAATTGTGCACTACCGGTACCCTCTATAAACCCTCGAGGTAAAACACCCCAATGCACCAAAATTTGGATTTAAGGACCCCTTTGAACCAACCGGTCTACTTATATTTAATTTCAGTCCAGCATTCATCCCCAGCTTCAGACTGAACCCTCTGCAGTGTGATAAGAGCATTGTTCTCTACCATGATAAGTGAAAAACTACAACCGTCAATGCAAAAACTGAACCATAATTTAACCTATAGATGACAACAGCAGTCATTTTGGTAGTAGTAACATAGAGAAGAAAACCGAAAGTCACTGTAGCCTATATGGGCTAATGCTAATACAAATGATTTATTTTCATACTTACTAAGCAAACATGACTCTCTGCCATGGAGTTTCGGTGTGAGCATAGAAGGCTTCTCGAGCCTCCTGTTTGCTGTGGGCTGTACGTACTGGCTCTTGCCCAACCTCCACTTCAATATACATTCCCTCTCCAAGCTGACACAGATGTGAAAAAGAAGTCAATAAATGTGATATATAAAACCTCTTGCATCTTCTACTCTATCATCAACTTTATAGCTATAAATGAACTGGTTACAAGATTCAATATTTTAGTACGGTAATTACAGTACTGTACTGTACAGTACTTCATAACTAAATACAAGTGTATGGTCAAACTTCATGATTTAATGGTTCTTGAAATCAGTGTTCAATAGTTATGCTATCAATCTATCTATAGTTTTGATGTCTGACTCTCTCTGGAAATGGCAATCAAGGAGGTGACCACAACAAAAGTCTCCAATTTTTCCTGTTTCAATATTCAAGAATGGATTTCACATATAACATCATGTATTCCATTCTTAGAGACAAGTTGTGAGAAATACTGACCCATTTCTTAGCAGTAATTAATGCTTCACTTCCCAACAGTGCCTGAAGCCGGCCATCATTCTCAAAGGCTGTCACTTGGCCAAACACTGGAGGTGGAGGAAGATGCTCCAAGGTGATCATTTTCCTGAAGAAAAAGAATTATTATTAATATGCAAATTAGTGCACAGTATCTGGTTTAGATTTTGAATTGAAAACCCTTAACTCAATTTTCCCTAACCAAACCTGACTTGACCTAACCTAACCTGGCCTATGGCATTATTCAGCCAAGGGACAAATTTATGACACAAATTAATGCACAAGCACTGTATACAAGAGTGACAACTAATCTCTTCATGTCAGCATTGTGCATAATTTGAAGCATACATTTGCAGGTACTCAGTAAAATACATGACGAGACATGATTCCTGAGATTATCTAAAAATAAGAATCAACACATAATAATAAGTGGAGCTTTCACTAAGTTTTACTCAATACTACCCTTATGAAATCAAGGCTAAACTACACTTTACAGCAACAGTATCTTTGTAACTTTTTATTAATCTTTTTGTACAAGTTTATAAAGTTGTCTGGGGGTTAGTCAGCAATACAAGTAACAAAAAAAAATAAACAAATACACTATATGACAACTCCGAGGCCATTATAGAAAAATCACATATATATTATTTTGGTAAATATTGAGATTATCTGTGTCCTCGAATTTCACACTTTTTGTGAACCGAAAATACCAGTTTCTTTTGGGGACTGTTTTACTTTGTTGAATTACATAAAAAGAATGTATATTATTTGTATGCATTTACTTTGAAATGGGAGCACGGCTCAGCACCAAATAATAATATCCACATCAATCTCAATAAAAAACCACGTATATATTACTTTTAGGTATTTATCTAGACTATTGCCATTTTGTAGCAGTGCTGCCAGATCCGGCTATGTCCCAGTATTTTCCCCCGGTCAGGTCCTGGTATTTTACCAGTTATTTCCCGGTAGTTTGCCTAGGTTAGGTCCCGATAGTCTGCTGCGGTCTAACGTAACTAGGTTAAGTCAGGTAAGGTCAGGAAATGGGGCATTTCCGAAGAAAAGTGTCTTAGAATGGCATAAATTAGTGGGTAAAGATGGTAAAAATATCCTAATACCAACTGGCAATAGAATAGATATTTACCAAGATCACGTATATACTATTATTACTCAGCTCCAAATAATAATATCCACATCTATCTCAATAAAAAAATCACGTACATAATATTTTTATTTGGTATTATTACAGAATAACTGGGTTTTTGACTAGGATCGCGCAGTGTTACCACATCCGGCTAGGTCCTGGGAATTTGCCCCAGTCACTTTATGATAGTTTACACCGGTTATATCCCGGTAGTTTGCCCAGGTTAGGTCCCGGTAGTCTGATGTTGTCTAGGTTAGGTTAGGTCAGGTCAGGTGAGGTCAGACTAATTTCCAAATTATGTTTGTAAAACGGGGCATATCTCGAAAACGGGGCATCTCCGAAAGAAACACCATAGAATAAAAGTGTTTTAGAATGGTCCAAAATAGTGGGTAATGATACTAAAATACACAATATAGTGAACCCAGTTCTTCTGTAAATTTACCTTTTATTTAGCACCAGATAATAATAATATCCACATCAACTATCTCAATAAAAAATCACGTATATAAAATTTTTATTCAGCACCAAACAACAATAATATCCACATCAACTATCTCAATATGAAATCACGTATATATTATTATTTATTCAGCAATAATATCCACATCCAACTCAATATAAATAAAAAAAACATAATAATCACAATCCTCAATAAAATAACTCACCTTTAAGGATAAATATATGAATTCTTTTGTAAATCTTCACTCCAACTCTCCCGGCCCGGTTCAGATTTTTGCTCAGTGTTGCCAGATCTGCTTGGCTAAATTTCCTCAACTTCAACATCAGAAATTTCCCTTTCTCTTGAACATTGAGATTGATCAGCACCTCAGGGTCTTCTTCTTGTATTTATTTGGTCTGGTAGAAATTTCCCTGTTTACTCTTGAACAATCTTTATATAATTTCCCTGTGTAGACTTCATAATTCCCTAAAATCAGAGAAATGTTCCTGCATCTGGCAACACTGTTTCTGCTATATATATATATAAACAAAATGTCACCCTGGTTTCCTTCAAATTTGCCTTTTTAACGGCGCATGCTAAACAAGTCTCTTTATTTGTTCACTTTTTGTTCTGGTCTTTTGTTATTTTTTTTATTCTTTTATTCATAAATTTATAGTCTCTCTCTTTTGGCCTTTGTTTATGCCACAACACAAAAATGAACCAATTATTTTAGCCATGTTCTCTATTAATTTTATAATTCTGTATATTAAAAAAAAAAGCCCTAAATCCTCTACACCAGCAGCACAAATATGTCATTTTTTATTTTCATTAGAAATTAACTTCCTTCTTTGGTGATTAATGAAATTTATAAGTCACCTTTACTCAGTTCATATAGTTGTGTTATTTTGTTCTAATCCAGAAGTGTGTTTTAACAGCTCATTATTTCCAAATGTTATGCCTATAGTGTACTGCAGTCTTTCTTCAGTTATTTTCCTTTTTCTAAGAGAGGATCCTACAGTGTTTGAGATGGTGTCATGAATGGTAAGGTTGGAACAGGTCAATGAGGTCATGACAGTGTTTGGGATGCCTGGAGTGTATAATAATTCAGCCTTTCGTTCTTTATTTTGCCAGCAACTATTCTCCCTTGGGTTACTTTATATTTAACTTCATTTCCAATCCAACACTAGGTATTACTCCCAGGTACTGTACTTAATTTCCTCAACAAGCTTCTGAATCTCACCAGCCACTTACACATTACTCCCCTTCCTTCTCTACTAAAATGCAAGAAAGAAATAATCAAACATATGTGCATATTACCTTTGACCCTTTAATTAAAATATAGAATAATATAACTTTGTTTTGCAATAACAATCTTTCGTAAAATTCATATATAAAACATTATTTCTCTACATCCTCTGGATCATCCTACATATCCTTCAAATTTTGATGGCTAAAATTCAGCAGCCAGTCAAGCTAAGAATCTCCAGTTTAAATTTTGCTAAAGCATTATTTTTATGCATTTACTGTATATTCTAGATAACTTATCTATTGCTGTCTAGTATTGAATCTAGCTTGACTGAGTGATGTGTGGAATATAGCGGTGAATCATTCACTTACAGAACTCCTTTTGGCAAAGTAAGGGCTACTGTCTTGAGCTCCATCTTTTTATCATTATTCAAATATTATCTAATACAAATAGCATATCATTATTTTTTTAGTGAAGGTGGTCTTCAGTATCCAAGGTATTAAAAAAGGTTAATTACAAACAATATTGTACATAATGCAAGATGTAAACAGCACCAAACTTATTGATAGATTCAGATTTCTTCATCAGCATTTCAGGTACACAGTACTGTATCAACATTTCTGTTTTGTGCAGTGTACTCAAATTGTACATCATGAGTTCCTTCCTTTTACTTATGCAATAGTGTTCAAAACACTTGCCTTAACAACATTATAAATGAGAAGAAAGAAGACTGTGCTAGTCAGAAAGATCTTATACCACAAGGGAGGCAACAGAGAGGAGGCAGAACAAGCACAAAGGAGCAAGGAGAAAGCAAGTGAGTGACTGAGGAGGAAAGACAATTATGGAAGACAACCGTAGATGTCAAACTACAGTACTGTACTCTCAGTTTCTTTATAGCTTACTGTTGAGCTTTTCTTCCTCTGCCAGTGCTTCTTTCATGATTTTCAACACAAGGTCAACATTATCTAGGGTGCAGTTATAACCCATCAGTCCCACCCGCCACACCTGTCCAGCACTTGGGCCAAGTCCCCCGCTGATCTCTACACGGTACCTGAAGATAAGGGATAAAATATTAAAAAATAATCTAAATAGTTTTTATATTTAATATGCAGTATGAAAATAATATGAATTAATAATCTAAGCTATGGCTCTTTACTTTAAAGTACTGAGCATTTTATCAGACATCAATCAAAGGGATAACAATGCCACTGTATACAAATTCTTTGCTTGAAAAATTCTTCCAACAGCTACATAGTATCCACTCACTTTTCCATAAAGTACTTTGTGACTCTCATCCAGTTGACCCTGTCTGGAACTCTAATGGTGGTGACTGTTGGGGTACGTTTAGTGGGATCTGAAATGAACGGTTTCAGTCCGAGCTCCTCCAGACCACTGTACAGTCTCTGAGCGCAGGACTGATGACGAGACCAGAGAGATTCCAGACCCTCCTCACAAGCTATGCTCAGTGCCTCACGTAGGGCATAAACTGAACTGACTGGGCCTGTGTGGTGGTACCTGAGCAGGGAGGGGATAATACAATTTAGTTATCTGTAGCTGATGGCAAATGTCCACAGCCTATAGTGTAATCTGAGTGAACAGATAAAAGATGATTCTCAATGCTACTAGATGCTTCTCAAAACCAAACCCATAATTGTTGAGGAATTATTATACATCTTTCAAGCAGGTGGGTTAGCAAGATAAAAACAGGAGGGCATGATTTTGAGTGATAGAATATAAGAGCCAACAAGGGAGAAAGGGATAGTGTTTTGTGAGCAATATGAATGACTGGTCTGAGGTAAAAAGTCATATACTCAGCAATAATGATATGAACAGTGGATATTTTCCATTAGCTACAGAAAAAGTTATGTGTTTCAATGCCATACAATTAAATGTGCTGCTGAAAACACTCTCATCCAAGAGATAACTTGATAAGAGAGATAAGTTAGTTACATACTTGCGAGGTGTTCCATCACAACCCCAATAGTTAGCCAACCATGTGATGTCAGAGTAGAAGCTCCGGATGGGTTTCTTCCGAGCCTTGACTCTCTCCCTGTGGAACAATAAAACCACATGAATAAGAGTCATGATGATGATGATGATAACAATAATACTTAAGTGTATTTCTCAGTATAGTTTGGTGGAATCAGTAGAATTCCAGTTTGCCCACAACATTATTATTACCGAATATAAATACAACTCACATAGCTCGAGCACTGAAGGCAATGGGTGCCATGGAAGGAGGTGCTGAGAGAACCTTCTGTGTGCCAGTATAGACCACATCCACTCCCCATGCATCCATATAGAAAGGAACACCACCCAGCGATGCTACACAGTCCACAGCCAGCAGTGCACCATGTCTGAAACATTAGTAACATAACTCAATATTCGTCAGTAACATCATATGACATACATTATTATTATTATCATCTGATTATTATTATTGCAACCAAAGTTCAAGTATTCTCTTCACAGAAAGAGTTAATTACAGACAATGTCAGTCTTTTTCTCTCAACAAAAGCAAACTGGAAACAATATAAATTTTTTTCTGCTTTCAATAAAGAATTACAGTACTACCCAACAATAATCTCTATATGATAAGACAAACACCTGTGAACACTTTTTTTTTCTTCCTACTTGTGGCAGAGTTCCCCGAGGCCTTCAAGAGGCTGTAGTGCTCCTGTGGATGACTCCCCGTGCACCACAAACACTACAGCTGGTCGGTGTTTCACTATCCCAGCTTCAATTTCTTCTGCAGTGAAAACATCTCCAGCCGCCTTCTCTATCACACGTACATCAGCCTCTGAAAGTCAAGTAAATACTGTAATGTAAAAAGGAAAGTTGCACATTCACAACAAAAAGTTCTGTACCAATTATCACCACTGCCAAGTAATTTCTGATTCTGAAGCTTGTGAGAATTCTTTTCATGCATGGATATAAAACTTTACATCCAGTTTCAATTATCAAAAAATTTCCCGCACACCTCGAAAACTTACATCAATTGTGGAAATAATATGCTAAATAGGAAATATCATCTCTCACCATGTCTGCGAGCCATGTCAGCCGCCCTCTCTCCCCAGATGCCGTTCTGTGCCACCAGTATGACGTCCGAGGGCTCCAACAGGTTGCAGATGGTGGTTTCCATACCTGCGTGTCCCGTTCCACTCACACAACACACAACAGTCGACTGAGTTTGAAACATGTACCGCAGACCCTCCTTTATCTCGTCCATTATCTGCCAATGCATCCAGTACTTTCGTAAACTCTTAAGTGGTTTATTTATTGTGTATAAAATTTCAGTATTAGGTGTTGGACAATTTCTCTTACAAAAAACAAAACAAAAAAGTTATCTGTTCTGCATGCAAAAAAGTTAATGGCCTCCAAATTTGCAATAATATCCTACTCAGTTAAAAATTCACAATACCATACACCAGCTGTTGCCACATACAGTACCTTTGTAAACTCTGGGTGAAGGTGACCCAGTAGTGGCTTCATCATAGCATAGTGAACCCTGAGAGGACTATTGGATGGCCCAGGTCCCATTAGTAACTTGGACGGCACATCCAAAGGAGTCTTGAGGATCTTGGGTTGTGGGACGTCCATTCTGAAAAGCCAAATCAAAACTTAAGGGGACAATACTGTACAGAGTTGGTAAGAAATCTGGAGCAATAGATTCCTCCAAACTATTCCAGGCAACATGACGCTATTATAATTGTTCATCTGGTCCTGTTTCCTGGCATACATCGGAGGACCAAACTTAAAACCACATTAGTGACACCCACAGTTTGTATTGCAAGAGTCTTCAAGAACATATGGTAAGAAATGAAGAAACAGAAGAACACCAATTGGTTCAACTTTACTATCGGACAATACACAACCATAATCAATTAACCACTATATATAATTTTTTTTTTTTTTTTCTCAGTTTGGAAAGATATTAACTCGTTTCAACCAAAGTAGTTGCTAGCATATGTGTGACACCATATTACTGTACTGTATTTGCTACGTATATACCACAGCTTCATACACCACTATTCTACCCACATATACAACAAGATAATTATGTACATGTCTAAATATGTTTACAGACACAGGCTATGTTAATGCATTCTGTGACCTTCACCACCACTAGTAGCCTAGCCAGAGCGTCTAATCTTATATAAGAATAAATAAATACTCTGGTGGGATTAGTAGGATTTATTATTAACACATACTAATAGTCACTAATGTTATCCTCCATAAAAATCATGGATTAAATGTGCGATGCATTTAAACAATAATTAATAATACAGTAGTAAAAGTTCTTATGCCTCGGGACACACATCAAAGATTCCTAAAAAAAATATATATGTACTGAACAACTAATTTTACATCTTGCCTTTCACACACATGTAGGTAAGGTAAAATATTAACAAGGGTGTACATATTCCTCGTAAATAAGATAACAAGTGCTTCCATGCTTACTTTTGAAGGTGTGATGGTGTGTAACCACCTGTTGCTCTGTTGGTGGTAGTGGTGTGTGTTGCTGTGACAACTAACACACTCTTCTTACCCACACGTCGTACTGCACTCCATCTACCAAGGCTCAGCATCATCACCTCTTATATAATAATGACATGAACATTCCGTTATGGCACCAACTTAGAGTGGTTCACTATTTATTCCTGAGTGACTAATTTATAAAATTTAATCTTTTATCTTGCCATACACACACACGTCGAGCAGTGAGATCGACGTCAACAGCTGGCCAGCTGGTGGCGTTCCTAAAGCCTAACTAAGGTCCATCTTTAATCCCCATTATATCTTGTAAGAGTAATGGCATAAACAGCCAATACTCAGATGGATGGCAATCCTATACCTCAAGTATGAGTAATTTTTTATCAAAACTTTATTGTAAACTTCAACTTCAAATCGAATTTCACGAGAAGAGACACTGTAGATTATAATTATTATACTTTCTACAAATTGTCAAGTTGTCAACAGCTCAGGAGCTCAGAACTGTCTTGAAGTATGCAGACTATTGCAGAGGAAATGAAGCACTACAATACATAAATTCCTAACTCATTGTGAGCATTTACCGATCATGCAAGATCAAATAATTAGGCAATTCCTAAGGCTGAAGTAATGAAACTCAAGAATTAATATAAAAACATCTTAAGGTAGCCTACACACAATGGTGATAATGTTTACCTGCTATATGAAGGAACTCGACTACACAAGATAAGAAACCTACTTCCTCACATCCACTATACTATCAGCTGGCAGAAAGAACGTGTCAGACTGATACCCATCTGCTCTGGTACCAAATTGCCTACTTTTTACTTTCTACCCGTATTTAACAGCGCAAAGGAAACAGCACAATGATATGATTATATTGGATGAGAGATGAAAACTATAACTTTTTTGTGGAAATGTTATTCGTACGGCTGACAACGCTTACCGCACATGTTTTTATGCAGCTGATTACAGGACAACAAACCGGAGTTGCAAGTGGATACACAGTTTGAATAAAGAAATATCATACAATAAACGTGGGACAGTGAAGGTAGATAAACCAAAGGATTGACAAAAACATAGATACTCATGAGCAGTACTTAATGTCATCTACAGTACATTCAGGCATCCATAGACCCATACAAGAATATAGCATGTTTTGTACAGAGATAGACATATACATATACAATTACAGTCATACAGGTAAGTGGCACAAATACAGACACACAATACATGGACTGCACAGACAGATAATATTCAATGGGGCATAGCAAACTCATAGTCAATATTAAAAATTTAGTAGCGAACCATATTGGCCTACACATATTCATGCTCATGTATCTGTCGCACAGGAATATATATATATATATATATATATATATATATATATATATATATATATATATATATATATATATATATAAAACTGTGACTGCAATTTCTTCTTTCTTGGTGTATATTTACTGACTTTCATCTCACATGTAAAGTTAATAAATTAGGTGTCCAAAGCTGAAGACTTTGGAAGGCCGAGCGGAGTTGAAAGTCGTATGAAACTTCCCTGAAAGTTTGATGATATCTCGTATGGTCTTGGTCTCTAGGAGGAGTTATGTTCAGACATTTTCCAAAATCTGGGGCACAGGAACTGATGTTGACCACCAGGCCAAAAAGCTTTCCAAAATCAGTAGCAAGGAAAATGTCTGAAAATTTAGAAGACTCGCTCACGAAAGCTCCGCTCGGCATGGAAGTAAGAACAAAGGTACAATATACAATTCCAAAAGGTCTATCATTTTTGCTGGTTAGTAGGGGAATGGTTGGAGGTTTGGGCATGGACACTGATGTGGTGTGGTGGTGGGGGGGGGGGGGGGTAAGCGGGGTAAGGTTTGGGTGTTGTGAGTAAGGGTTGGAGGTAAGAGTTGGGTGTTGTGAGGGTGGTGATGGGTGTGGTGGGGGTAAGTTGGGTGTTGTGAGGGTGGTGTTGGGTGTGGTGGAGGTAAGAGTTTGGGGTTGTGAGGGTGGTGTTGGGTGTGGTGGGGGTAAGAGTTTGGGGTTGTGAGGGTGGTGTTGGGTGTGGTGGGGGTAAGAGTTTGGGGTTGTGAGGGTGGTGTTGGGTGTGGTGGGGGTAAGAGTTTGGGGTTGTGAGGGTGGTGGTGGGTGTGGTGGAGGTAAGAGTTTGGGGTTGTGAGGGTGGTGGTGGGTGTGGTGGAGGTAAGAGTTTGGGGTTGTGAGGGTGGTGTTGGGTGTGGTGGGGGTATGGATTGGGGGTTGTGATGGTTGTGGTAGGGGTTGTGAGGGTGGGGTGTTGTGGGGTGGTGTTGGGGGAAAGGATAGGGGTTGTGAGGGAGATATTGGGGGTTGTGAGGGTCGGGTGTGGTGTGGTGGGGGTAAGGGTTGGGGGTTGTGAGAGTGGGGTGTGGTGTGGTGGGTGTTGTGATGTGGGGTGGGGTGGGGGTGTGGTGGGGGTTAGGGGTGGGTGGTGTGAGAAGGTTGGTGGCTTTTAGTGGGGGAAAGACTTTTTGTGAGTGTCTGGAGGAATCGGTGGCCTCCAGTAACCATGTTAACACCTAAAATAACCGTGCACGTGTGTGTGTGTGTGTGTGTGTGTGTGTGTGTGGTGGTCAGGCTATTGAGCGAGGTGAGAAAATCCGGTCATTAGTCGCTTGAGTGTGAATTGTTCGGTAGAGAGATTAAACATGAGGTGAGAAGCCTGTGTGTGTGTGTGTGTGTGTGTGTGTGTACCACTCAACTGTGTTAAGACTTAATAAACTGCATTGAATATTACTGTGAAGAATATAAAAGACGTTTTTATTTTATATCTCCAGCAATCTTCCTCTTTTTGTCTATATATTCATTTGTTATATTCCTCACTCTCTCTTTCTCTCTCTCTCTCTCTCTCTCTCTCTCTCTCTCTCTCTCTCTCTCTCTCTCTCTCTCTCTCTCTCTCTCTTCCAGGTGCTACATCTTGACCTGATGATATTGTCGCTCCGCCCACCCTGCCCCTGCCTGACCTGACCTGACCCCTGGAGACAGTGACGTCAACTGACGCCAAGCTGTCTGCTGGGGTCGAGGGATTCCCTTTCCAGCCAGGTCGGTATTCAGGCAAGATCCTATTGAATTCTTTATACTGTACTGTAGGTATAATGTTGGTAAATCTGGAGTAACTGATTCCTCCACACTATTCCATGCAACAGGTCACCATTTTTTTTTATTCATCTGGTCCTGTTTCCAGCCATACTATGGAGGAATCAAGACACTCTAATGTATGTGTGTATCAAATGTGAATTACCCCCTTGTAAACTGAGAGGGGTTGGCATGATTTTACCACCTCTTGATTTTACCCCAACACCTGACACCTGTATTTGTGGAAGGAGGAGGAGTAACTCAAGTCATACACAGGAAGGGAATTGCAGGGATTTGTGGCGAAGGATAGAAGTATGGAGTAGCAAAGGTAGAGGGATAGGAGTATGAGTGAAGGCAGAGATATGTAAAGTAGGATATGAGTATGAAGTAGTAGCAGAGATACAGAGGGATTGGAGTATGAGTGAAGACAGAGATAGGAGTATGGAGTAGCAAAAATAGAAGGATTGGAGTATGAGTGAAGGCAGAGATAAAGTAATAAAACTAGAGTGATTGGAGAATGATTGCAGACAGAGAGAGTAACATAAATAGAGTGATTGGAGTATGAGTGGAGACAGAGATATATAGGAGTATGGAGTAACAGAAATAGAAGGATTGGAGTATGAGTGAAGACAGAGATAGGAGTATAGAGTAACAGAAATAGAAGGATTGGAGTATGAGTAAAGGCAGAGATATATAGGAGTATGGAGTAACAGAAATAGAAGGATTGGAGTATAATTGAAGGCAGAGATATATAGGAGTATGGAGTAACAGAAATAGAGTGATTGGAGAATGAGTGAAGGCAGAGAAGCAACTATATAGGGAGATGTAAACGAAGATGAATTGTTATATAGGTGAACGAACACAGGTAAAGGAAGGGAGACAAACAGAATGGAAGGGGAAAGGAAGATGGATTGGAGGGGATGGGTGGGGGAGAGAAATACGGTGAGAACTGATATATGGGAAAATGGGTGAGGGGGAAAGGAGGGGAAGGGTGTAAATTATAGGAGGTGAGAGGAGAAGTTATAAGAATGAGGAAAGGGGTAGAGGAATAGAAAGGGGAAGAGAACGTAAGTAATGAGGGGGAAGAAAAGAGAGGGGAACTGACTCTGTGAAGGAGGAAAGAAAGGGGTGAGATAATGGGGGTAAGGAAGGGGGAAAGGGTGAGAAAGTGGGGGGAGGGGGGGGTACTAAGAATAGGGGGTATATAAAAAGGTGAGAAAATGGGGGGGGGGGGTAATAAGGAGGTAGGGGGGGGAGGGGATTGTCTGGGGGTAAGAAGGTGAGGGATAGTAAGGAATAAGGGGAAGGGGGTAAAGGTGAGGGGGTTATCAGGGGGGAGGGGGTTGAGGGCATTAATGACAAGAGGTGAGAAAAGGACAATAGCGAGGTGTGAATAATCCGTGTTAAGGTGAGGGGTGAGAGTTGATATTGTGGGCTACACCTGCATACCTTTATCCCTTGGGTAGTGTTGGCTGTGTGGTGTAGTGTGGTGTGGTGTGAAGTGTAGGGTGGTAAAGTGTAGTGTAGTGTGGTGTGAAGTGTAGGGTGGTAAAGTGTAGTGTGGTGTGGTGTGGTGTGAAGTGTAGGGTGGTAAAGTGTAGTGTGGTGTGGTGTGAAGTGTGTGTGGTGTGGTGAAGTGTAGTGTAGTGTGGTGTGGTGTGATGTGTAGAGTGGTGAAGTGTAGTTTGGTGTGGTGTGAAGTGTAGGGTGGTAAAGTGTAGTGTGGTGGAGTGTGTGGAGTGGTAAAATGTGGTGTGGTGTAGTGTGGTGTGGTGTGCTGAGGGGTATGGTGCAGTGATGGCAAGTGAGGTGTGGAAGGAGGAGGAAGAGGTAAGCTGAAAGATGTATGCATATGGAGGAAGGAAGGAAGGAAGGAAGGAGGGGGAGGAAACAAAGGAGAAAGGAGAGAGGAAAAAAAGAGGGGACAGGGATGAAGGGAAGGGGTCGATGAGGGAGAGAAAAAATTAAGTTGATAAATGTAAGAGGAACGAAAAGGGATGAATACAAAGGACCATTAAACAGCAACAGAGTTAATGGTCTTGGCGAGAATGTTTGAAAGGAAGAGAGAGAGAAGAATGGAGAGGAAACGTGAAATGAGTGAGAGAAGATAAAAAGGAAAGGAAAAAACAAAAGATGGAAGGAAGGAGACGAGAGAAATATAGAGGAAAGGAGACAAGAGAAGAAAAAAGAAGAAAGATGGGAAAATGAAAAAGATGAAATAGTAAAGAGAATCTGAAACTGACGATTTTTTTATTTTATAATATATATACACTATATAACTATAGATTTTCACCACCTATCAGAAGCTGAATGTTGATTTATATATTCATTAACAGACGGATTAAGCTATATCAAATTAAGAAGAGTATGACATCAGAGACACCAAACCTCATCACGGCTGACCACTCTATATAACAATTAACCCTAACCTAATATAACCTAATCTAAC
Source organism: Petrolisthes cinctipes (assembly GCA_033782935.1). Classification (NCBI taxonomy): domain Eukaryota; kingdom Metazoa; phylum Arthropoda; class Malacostraca; order Decapoda; family Porcellanidae; genus Petrolisthes; species Petrolisthes cinctipes. The sequence goes on along the minus strand of JAWQEG010001586.1, from coordinate 5,985 downwards.
CTAACCTAACCTCATCACGGCTGACCACTCTATATTATAAATAACCCTAACCTAACCTAACCTAACCTAATCTAACCTAATCTAACCTAACCTAACCTCACCTCATCACAGCTGACCACTTTATATAACAAATAACCCTAACCTAATATAACCTAACCTAACCTATCCTAACCTCATCACGGCTGACCACTTTATATAACAAATAACCCTAACCTAATCTAACCTAACCTAACCTAACCTAACCTCATCACGGCTGACCACTTTATATAACAAATAAACCTAACCTAATCTAACCTAACCTAACCTAACCTCACCTCATCACGGCTGACCACTCTATATTATAAATAACCCTAACCTAATCTAACCTAACCTAACCTAAACACTGCTGACCACTTTATATAACAAATAACCCTAACCTAACTTATAACCTAACCTAACCTAAACACTGCTGACCACTTTATATAACAAATAACCCTAACCTATAATCTAACCTTAAATCTAATCATCACTTGTTGCCAGTCATGTGCTCCACCTCTGGTAAGGATTACATTAATATCTATACACATAACCTTTGGCGTCATCCTACATGTAAATCAACTCAACAGACAACCAAACAAGACAAACAAACTGAACCGACAACCTAACCCAATAAACAGAGTGATTAATACAGTATTTTGCATTATAGATAGACAGATATGAGGAATATGAAAACAGTGGTCACCATTAATTAATATCACGGAGTCCTGAACTATACCACCGTAGCAATAAAGTTTGTATGTCATTCACGCAAAATAGTTTAAGGTGGTAATTCTTTTTTGGTACATTGGAGTGCCTTGATTCCTCCAAAGTATGCTAAGAAACAGGACCAGACGAGCAAAAATAATGGTGCTCTGTTGCTTGGAATAGTTTGGAGGATTCAGTTGCTTCAGATTTACCAACACCAAACTTGCCCCTTAATTAACAAAGGTTAGATAACAACAAAGCTACAAAATATGTCGACAAATATCAAAGACAATAAAATCCATTATATCCACAATTGTAAAATATATTTGATCAATCCAATATAAAGGCATGAACATAATTAAACCATGTAAAGTGCAGTAGCCACTTTTCTAACTGGGTACTCTATACTGTAACTTTTATAGCCTACAACTTGATTCCATATGGTGCACAGTCCACTACAGTACTTAATTATGTTCCTTCCTCCATATTCACGTTTTGCTATGACGTTCCCTTTTCTCTAAGTGTCAAAGTAATGGTATTTGTTGTTGTCGTCACAATAATTATAAGAATGGTGTATTGTATTGTATAATTTATGTGTTTGTGTGTGTACAATATAAAAATGGTGTATATGTGTGTATGTTTGTGTGTGTACGAAATAAAAATGGTGTATATGTGCGTGTATTTGTGTGTGTACAAAATAAAAATGGTGTATATGTGCGTGTATTTGTGTGTGTACAATATAAAAATGGTGTATTGTATATGTGTGTTTGTGTGTGTACAATATAAAAAATGTTGTATTGTATATGTGTTTGTGTGTGTAGGAAATAAAAATGGTGTATTGTATGTGTGTTTGTGTGTGTACAATATAAAAATGGTGTATTGTATATGTGTGTTTGTGTGTGCGTACAGATGTATATGTATGTAGCCTGCATGTGTGTGTAAAAGCAGATGGTAGGGATGGCAAGGGTGATTTTTCCCCTGGCGTACATACAACACAGAGAGAAGGGGAGGGGAAGGGAAGGGAAGGGACAGGAAGGGACACATGCTGAAAGTTGGGCTCCTGTTGCTTCTGGGGTTAAGGGGGAATTTTTGTGTTATTAGTAATTCTGGAGAAACTGAATCCTCCAAACTATTCCAAGCAACAGAACACCATTATTTTTGCTCTTCTGGTCCTGTTTCCTAGCATACTTTGGAAGAATCAAGGCACTCCAATGTACCAAAAAATCAAGGCACTCCAATGTACCAAAAAAGAATTACCACCTTAAGGGGCCCTGTGATGTAGTAAAAAAAATTGGAGGTTAGTGAGTCCTTCAAATATTGCCACGAAACACCATGCACCTATATTGAATGGGCTTGTTTCGTGGCATAATCAGGAGGATCATGAAGAAGCCACCAGGTCTCATACACGATCACAGGGTCCTTAACAGTTTAGCAGTCTTTTCAGCCTCTAATAATTCACCTAAATATATATGGAACAAGTAATTAGGTATAGGTAGATTTTGCACACAACAACAACAACAACAACAACAAACAATTCACACACACACACACATTCCCTCTCTTTTCCCTGTATGGTACTCCCTTCCTCCCTCTACACACACACACACACACACACATTTTCCTTTCGTCTGTCATCACCTCCCTCTACACACACACACACACACACACACACTGAACTTCATCATTGGGTGTGTCTGGTTGGGTGGTTGGTTGGCTGGTCCCTCTTCTTGCTTCACATCATTCCTGGAAAAGCTTGGTCCTCTCGGCAACACGTGGAGAGGAAGGTGTTGATGGAGGAGGGAAGTGCCAGCAGGGAGAAAAAGGGAGGGAAGGTGCGTATCTGAGAGAGAGAGAGAGAGAGAGAGAGAGAGAGAGAGAGAGAGAGAGAGAGAGAGAGAGAGAGAGAGAGAGATGGGGAGGGTCACGGAAAAATGAGAGAGGGTTTGTATCTGTGTCTGTGTCTGTGTGTGTGTGTGTGTGTATGTGTGGGAGAAGGTGATGAAAAAATGTGGAGAATTTCTGATAGGCCTATACCATTTTGTGTGTGTGTGTGTGTGTGTGTGTGTGTAAGAAAGATATATGGGACTCACTTCACGCTTCTGTTTACTTGTTGCTTGTTCACCTGTTGTTTGGGTTTCTTCGTGTTGCTAATTAAGGTAGGTCGATAGTATAAGTAAATTGTGTGTGTGAGAGAGAGAGAGAGAGAGAGAGAGAGAGAGAGAGAGAGAGAGAGAGAGAGAGAGAGAGAGAGAGAGAGAGAGGAAGGGTGAGACTAACTTATAATCAGATGAGGTCAAGGTCAGATGCTCTCTCTCACAACATTTTTCTAAACAATATACAGCCCTTAATTTTTTTTCCTTCAAACCCAAAGTATCGGGTGAGTGAGAGGGGCAAACTGTATATGTAAACTCGCAAACTTACCAGACCATCATACTCTTATAAACGTAGGCACGAAATAAGGATCGAGCCCATTGGTTGAGAAAATGGATATAGGCTACTGTGTTTTGATTGATGATACCTTGAAGCAAAATTCAGATTATCTCGTACATACATACATCATTCTGTCAAGTAAAAAATAGTATAGGTATATATAGTGTGTTTACTGAAGTGAGTGTGTGTCCAGGGAATAATAAGTAAGAATTATACAAATATAGGTAAGTTAGCTGTAAAGTACTAAATGTCGTTTTCTGCAATTGTCCTGCATGGGTGACTTCAGATGATTTTAAGTTTGTTCTCTTTCATGATATTTCTGCAATTGTTTACATATATTTACTCATATTAATATCCCACCATGTATCAAATAACTTCATCAATGGGCTTTATCGGCAACGTCCCCTAAAGTGTTGGGGCTTGTACTAAAGGTAAATAAAGAACTTAAAAAAAAAAATGCTCACACTACTTCATGTATCTACCATTAATTATTATCCGTTTATGTAACCTAACTTAAGATACTGAACAAGGAGTGTGAGGAAGGATACTGAGAGAGGATACAGTGTGAGGGAATATGGTGAGGTAGTATGCAGTATGAGGAAGGATGGTGAGGTAGGTAGAAGGAAGGATAGTGAGAAAGGAAGGATTACAACATGTGGGAAGGGATAGTAAGGACAGAAGGATACAGAGAAAGGAAGGAGTACAACATTTGGGAAGGGATAGTAATGAAGGATAGAAGGATACAGAGAAAGGAAGGAGTACAACATGTGGTAAGGGATAGTAATGAAGGATAGAAGGATACTAAGAAAGGAAGGATTACAACATGTGGTAAGGGATAGTAATGAAGGATAGAAGGATACTAAGAAAGGAAGGATTACAACATGTGAGAAGGGATAGTAATGAAGGATAGAAGGATACTAAGAAAGGAAGGATTACAACATGTGATAAGGGATAGTAATGAAGGATAGAAGGATACTAAGAAAGGAAGGATTACAACATGTGAGAAGGGATAGTTAGGATAGTGCCTCGTGTTGCATATGGCCCTACGACGCACAAGGGGAGCGTGGCATGGTGGGTTCCTGGCAAGGGGTTGAGATGGTCCAGATGTAAACAAACGAGTATCCTTTGTGACGCCACGTGCCCCCATGGCCAACACGCGGTCTAATTATCCACAACCTTCCTTCCTTCCTTCCCTTCTCCTGTATGGCTACTGTCACTCTTACCCTGCCCTACCCTGCCCTGTCCTGCCCTGCCCTGCCCTGCCCTACCCTGCCCGTCTTCCTTCCTTCCTTTCTCCTACATGGCTACTGTCACTCCTACCCTGCCCTGCCCTGCCCATCTTCCTTCCTTCCTTCCCTTCTCCTACATGGCTACTGTTGTCACTCCTGCCCTGCCTTGCTACCCTTCCTTCATGAGTCCTGTCCTGCCCTTCTCCTGTCCTCTTCTTATCCTTCTACTATCCTACCCTATCCTGTCCTGCCCTTCTTTCCTTCCTTCTATTCTATGTGTCCATCTTGATCTGTCTTGCTCTGCCCCTGTTTTCTTAATTCTCTCCCTTACCCACCCTGCCCTACTTTGCCCTTTCCTGCCCCCAGCAATGTGCCCTTCGGTGTCCTTCCCTTCCTGTGTTCCCTCCCTTGTTCTATCGTCAACGTCCCTTCCCCAAACGTGTTCTATTCAGTCTTGCCCTACATGTTGTTCCCCTCCCTTTACCTGCCATTCCTCCCTTTCCTTCCTTACCCTAGCTGTGTAGATTTGCCCTTCCCTCCTGTCCTGCATCCAGTCTCTCTCTCTCTCTCTCTCCTCTCTCTCTCTCTCTCTCTCTCTCTCTCTCTCACAGCACGAGGCCAACACGTGATCAGATCGTGGGTGAATAACACGACCCATTCACCCCAACACTCCGAAAAAGTTAATATAATTTCGAAGACTCAAATTTACTCATGGAGAAGAAGAAGAATATATTAAAAGGAAAGACTAAAAGGACTATGATGAGTAGAAGGGGAATAATAATATAATAATAATAATAATAATAATAATAATAATAATAATAGCGAAGAAATGTGGTGAGGAATTTAAGGAGAGTAAAGGAAGGACTGGGAAGAAGGATATATTTAGGAAGGATTGTAAAAAAGTGTAGTAAGGAAGAGAGGAGAGTGAGGAAGGATGATAAGGAAGGATGGTAAGAACAGAGAATGAGGAAGAATGTGAGGAAGGATAGTAAGGAAGGGAAGGATTATGTGGATGAATAGGGAGGAAGGATAGGGAGGAAGGATGGTAAGAACAGAGAATGATGAAGGATAGGGAGGAAGGATAGGACAGAAGGATGGTAAGAACAGAGAATGAGGAAGGATAGGGAGGAAGGATAGGACAGAAGGATGGTAAGAACAGAGAATGAGGAAAGATAGGGAGGAATGAAAGGAAAGAAGGATGGTAAGAACAGAGAATGAGGAAGGATAGGGAGGAAGGATAGGACAGAAGGATAGTGAGGGTGTCTGTAGGACGTTGACCCAGTGTTACATCCCTGTTGCTGAGTATACCCTCTATCCCTCCCCATCCTATCCTATCCTATCCACCCTACTCCTCATCTCACTCCATCCTATTCCCTCCCTACTCCTATCACCCCATCCTATCCTATCCTATCCTATCCACCTCCCTACTTCTATCACTCTATCCTCTATCCCTTCCCCTCATCCTATCCTATCCACCTCCCTACTTCTATCACTCTATCCTCTATCCCTCCCCATCCTATCCACCACCCTACTCCTCATCTCACTCCATCCTCTATCCCTTCCCCCCATCCTATCCTATCCACCTCCTTACTCCTATCACTCC
>JAWQEG010001585.1:412500-493188 GCA_033782935.1 Petrolisthes cinctipes | reverse complement strand
TAGTTGACTTCCTGCCAGCGTGATTATTCCAGCCCATTTGTTTTTAAAGTAGTTATTTATTTTAGCCAAAATACTTTACACTGTAAAAAATAATAATATTGCGCAACCCTATATGCCAAAAGTAATTTACTCTGAATGGACTTACAGCAGTATCTGTTTTTGTTAATGTTGCTGACGTTGTAACGATACTGGTTATCACCCGGCAGTAATTTTTTATTGGAGTATATTCTTATGGTTGCTTATGACTGAATAGTTTATAGAAACGACAACCTCAAAAATTATACTCACCGAGTATCATTTCTCCTCCAGCAGTGGCGCCTTCCGTGACACGAAGATGAGAAGGTTTTCTCATCCGTCCAGATCACTCTCTTCCAAAACTCCTCTGGCTTGTCAACATATTGTTGGGCAAACCGTAGCCTTCCCTTGCGATGTTGGTCAGTCAAAAATTCCTTGTTTGCTGGAGTCCGGTGATGCACCCCCGCTTCGTGCAACACTCTCCTGATGGTCCTCTCGCTGACAGCAAGGTCTGTGCATCGGCTTCTGCGGTGTGTAGTGCAACGTGGAGGTCTTCCGTATGGTAGGTTGCCATACTAGTCAGTGTCCTCTGCTTTGCCAAATAAATTTAAATTTATATTTCACAGTGCTGATCATGAATATTAATAAAAGTGCCATATACACAAAGACGTAGATAGACAAACAGATATAATATGGTATTGTATTTATATATATATAATTGATCTTGTATTCAAACTTTTCAGGTTCCATGTGATTCAGTGTGGGCTGGTTACTCTCTTGAAACAGTAGCACCGAGGCATAAGCATATTTGTTGTGCAATAAATGTTAATTTGTTTATATTGTTTTCATTATCTTTGGCTATCATTATCATGCTGAGAACATAATTCTGTAGTTGAGCATAAAACATTGTTTTCAGTAGCATATAGAGAGATTAATGAGAATCACGTTGACCACCATTACTGTCCTTGTGGTCCTTATTGTGTCACATGTTCTGTACAGTAATGCTGGACGTAAGTAAAAGTAAGTTAATATATCTAAATAATGCCCATAAGTAACTTAAAAAGAAAATATATATATTGCTCTTTCCTGCAAAATGGTTTAACAAGTTAATATTCTGACTAGCAACAGACTGGCAAATGGCAATGCATGAAACCTATAGTCCTTCTGTTTTAAGAAGGCGACATGCTGTGGCTGGGATTGTCCCGTCAAGAATGTGTATCTGCCAACACTTGTTCTACATAACTATTATCATATCCTTCGCTATGAATTTCTAGTTGTTTTGTAAATCCACAGAATACAAAGAACCAAAACGGTATTAACCATATTATCCCAGCCGCAGCATTTCGCTTGCATAAATTTGAAGCACTATAGGTGATAAGGGAGAAAGGCCTATGTGATTAAAACTTTGAAAGAACGAATGAGAAGGTTAAAAATACGATAAAGAAAAGATAAAGAATACTACAGAAGGCAAGGAAGGAAGGGGGAGTGTGAGAGAGAGAAGACAAGTGAGAGGAGGTTGTGTGAGGTTGCCAGTTACTTGAAAGATATAGGCATAAGTTTATTTATTTTACAGCGAGAAAAGGAGATAAAGAGGGGGACTGCCAGCATGAGGGGCGAAAAGAATACAGGGAGAGCTGAAGACAGAAAAGGGATTGTCTCGGCTCCGTTATTTGTTGCTTAATATCCAAATGATAATAATCAGTATCTCTCTACAGGGGTGAACAATAGACAGTGTCTTTATTTAATAGATCAAATGCAATATAATGAAGCAGATATACTAATTGTTTTTAATTTCTTTTCAACTACTCACCCTCATCTGTCCTAAACACGACCGATGCCCTATCCATATGGCCAGGATAGTTCAAGAATGGTTTGCTGCTCAAGATAATTTGCAGGTGATAGATTGGTCTAGTTAGAACTGTGATATGAACCCCATAGAAAATCTATGGGGTTCTATTGTTAACACGTGGGAGCCGGAACGAGAGAGAACCACAGCAGAGTTGTTACGGCACACCAGAGCACAGTGGGAGATTTTTCGGGGAAAACCCGATATAGTGAGAAGGCATGGTGCCTCAATGCCCGAGCGACTGCAGGCTGTCATTGAGAAGGAGGGTGGCTGGACACGATACTAGTAACAAATTGATGAGTAAGAACATGAAATATGTAATCTACAGTATTTCAAGCCTTAATGTGTTCATAGAAGTGTACCGTATATAAATAGTGTATACACTGTATCTCATCGTGGCTAAGGGTCTAAAGCAATACATATCCAGGTGATAATAATAAAAAAAAAAAACATTACACATGCTTAATGCAAACGTGAGGTCGAAGTAAAAACATGAGGTTATATTAAGTTAACAGGTATTATAATTGTATGACACCAATTAATAACAACAACTATACATATAACGTGTTCATCATTTACAGTGTGGTGCCTACAGTCACAGTTGGGTTATGGGTGTGGAAGGCTTCGTAACGAGGACTTGTGGAGTTTTCACCTAAACTGACAAGTCATGTAAACAATAACCAATAAATGTCTTATTTCAATTTTTCCCTGTTTTAATTAGTAATAACATTAGTGCTGACACAATATCCTCTAAATCTTGTGATTGGTTCACTTACACCGGCGTCTGAATGTTGACCTCAGATAAATAAATAAGGGTAATAAATATATTCGTCATATATAACGGATTGTATTTGCATACCAAATATCACTTTTATTTCTATTCTGGTCTTGTTTGCGCATTAACAGATTATGCAGCAACACACAGAATGTTGGTGATGGTGGTAAGATGGAGAGTAAAGGATTGCTGGGAAGGAGGGAGAGGAAACAGCGAATGGAATAAGGGAGGATGGGGTGGGGGAGAACAGATGGAGTGGTTATTGGGTAAAGATTAACTTACACTATATAACTATTATCCTTTGGTAACCAGTTACACACTAAAAGTTTCTTAGAAAATGTCGTGAATAATACAGGGTAACGATAAAGGATTTACTTGAAATTTATTTCAACACTGTGTAGGTGGTGCATGGCTTGATATATTAGTCATAAAATAATGGTGTCGTGTGAATTGTATTACGTAAAATCTGGATTCATTTCAAATAATAAATAATATCCTATAGAATGTAGCATCAGAGTTGGATTTAGATTACAGAAGAAAACATAATAAAGGCGACAGTCGGCTTTGTTCGTTTATAATCTTTAGCTACTTGATCCAATAATTCTCTCCATCTATAATACTACTACTCGATCACTTGTGAAGCTTTACACCCTCTCCTCAACCCAACCCCTCCTACCACCTTCCAGTGAGTGGTTCACATCCATGATCACAAGTGGTTCGGGATTCAAATTTCTGGATGGCTCAACGTTGGTAACGCCTCCACATTACCCCCTATATAACTCCGCCCACATTTCTCCCCTCCCCCCCTCCACCTGCCAGTGATACCAGATCCACTGAGGCTCACACCAAGTAGCTGGTGGAAGAGGTGGGGTCCCTTGATCTGTCCGGAGCTGTACTCTGGATCACATCTTCGTGGTTGGCCTGATAGCACTTCAGGTTCAATGCTCTTCAGTGCTAGCTTTTTTCTCTGATCACATCGCACGTTGGCTTCATTATTCTCTATCTGCTTTGTCCACTGCTCCTGGCACTCGTTTACGTATTGCTGTGGCCCCTAAATATTGCCTGACGTTCATCCGGAAGTACTAATCCCCCCCCCCTAACACACCACATCCAACTCCTCTACAATGCTTCACTCTTTATAATACTTCGAGCAAATGAACCACTGGGGTCGGGGTAGAGGAGTTGGATGTGTGTTCGATCGCCGGGTCGTCACTGGCCGCGACTTTGGCTATGAGGGGGGGGGGGAGAAATTAGTACTTCCGGGTGTACATCTCATTTATGGGCCATGTGTTCCCTACTGTTGATCTTTATTTACCTGATTAGTTATACTCTGATCTTGTATCTGCCACTCATGACTTTTACAGGCTATATGTCCCCTGCCACACCTCCAACCTCATCGTACTACCCACTCCTGGATGCTTGACGTACAGTCATGGTCAATAGTCCTGCAACACCTTCCACTGAGATGGCTTCGAAAAATGATCCGAAACTATAGCTGTTCGTCTCTGTAATATTGGTTCATATGATTCACTCAAATGGCTCGCTTTTATTCACCAAGTTGCAGGACTTTTGACCATGACTGTACATAATATACAGGAGGTGAGGGAGGAGGCTGAACCTAATGGCCTTTTGTTTCAAGTCAACCCGACTCCAGACTTGTTTCATCGTTATCAAATGTCCAAGGATGCTTTAGTCACCCTGCAGAATTGTGTTTATAGTGAGTCTTGGCAGCGGTTCACAAACAGCATCAACCAGCAAACGAGTGTGGCTTCCATGTGAGACCTCACCCGTTTGGTAGCTAAGAAGACACTGGCTACAGCCCGTTATCACACTCCTGCCGCCCACGGCCAACAACTTATCGATGCCTGGTCCGAACAATCTACCCCAGCCAATCTTCCCATCCACATACAAGATGCACTCGTTTCTTGTGCCCCTGTCCATTGTCTTCGTCTGGTGTGTGATGTGGATATGAAAACAGATCGTGCCAATATATAGGCTTTAGTCAACACAAAACTAAAGCAAATGACTGTAACAAAGTGAATAACCCTTATATTAATATATAAAAACAAGATCGAAAACTTGATTATACATACAACCAAAAGTCCGAATACATTGCAACATTCAACACTAAAATAATGTTAATTAAGATAATAACTGGGATACATCTAGTGAGACAATAATACAATATACACCTCGCCTAAATTCTGCTTCCGACCTGGTTGATTGCTTCTCCCGAACAGACTACTATTGTTGACCTGCTTTCCAAGTCGACTAGTATACAGAGTTGTCAAATCTATTGCTAACAAGCTAACTACCAATACACTTGTTACGTAGTTTCATAACAGTGTGTGCTTTCTTGCCAGCTGATGACGATGATGCAATGCAGTTAACAAAGGAGGAGCTGGGGCGTGCTCTTTCCCGGGGTAAAGCAATAACCCCCGGTGATTATGCTATTATCTATACTGTGCTATGCCTACTACAATGAGTTCCCAGAAACCCTCTTCTACGACTATACAATCTTTGTCTTAAGCCCCGTCCACACTGAGCCTCACGTTGCGCATTGTGATGCAGGTGGATGTGTTGAAAATTGAGGGTAGTGTCCACACTGCGGGCCTCACCGCCCAGCGTGTGTGTGTATGTGTATTATTGTGTGTGTGTGTACACGTGGTTAGACTCTTGTTCGTGTGTGTATTATTGTGTATGTGTGTATTATTGTATGTGTGTGTGTACATACGCAAATACCTGTGTGTGTGTGTGTGTGTGTGTGTATACACCCTCCACTCCCAACCACCACTGGCGAGTGGTATTGCGCAACGTGAAATAGCCGCGGGTGGGAATCGCCTCAACACGTTGAGAATTTGAATTTTCAACGTGTTGAATCAACACGTTGCGCAACGTGAGGCTCAGTGTGGACGGGCCTTATGTCACGGTTGTGTACCACGAGCCTGGGCCAGAAGTGCAATAGTACCTATCCCTAAGACCGGCACAGCCAAGTTCCAGCCTCTTTCTCTTACCGCCTGTTTTTGGAATGTTTTGGAGAAAATCTTACTCAACCGTCTCATGGTTAATCTCTTAAAGTTGATTCGAAGATACTTAGTAACAGGACCTCCTGTGTGCTTTTCAGTGGTGTTCAGTCCATTGCGCAGTTTTCATTTTGGTACACCTCACGGAGGTGTTCTCAGCCCATTTTTGTTCAATATTCTGATGCATTGGTAGCTTACTTCTCACCCTGATATTCCTGGAACTACAATTACATGGTATGCTGAACGATATCTGTGTTTATTTTACCTCGCCAAGGGATCTACAATGGTTTCTTGACTCAACTATGTTGCTTCCCCTCACTGTGGCATTATTGTTTCCCCAGATAAGAGCAGAATATTCACTTGCCGCCCTCCTCAAGCTCTGCCAGTCTTCACCATTGGGTTGAATGTCATTTCTCTGGAAGCACTAGTTAATATTTCAGCTGTTCTCTCTGTCAGGCGCCAGGGCCATCCCATTGTCCAGGACTTGTTGGGTCGCCTCCAGCGTCGATTTATGCCACTGCAATGGTTCACGAACAACTCTTCAGGCATCTCCATTCCTGTGGACAGGACCATCTATATTGCTTTTATTCGTTTCGTTGTTGATTACCTCTCCTCTGCATTGATTCAACTTCCTAGGGCTACTCTGGAGACATTAGAATAATGTCAGAATAGAGCGATGAGAATGATTCTTGGCTTTCCCATATCAACCAGGATAGTCAATATGCAATGTGAGTTGCCTCTTGTTCCTTTCGTCGTGAGAGTTTATTCTATTGCTACATATCTCTTTGTCAACAGGGAGTAGATACTGCCATCATTTGTGATTCCAAGCCTGTCCTTCAGTCTCTTTCCAGAGTTCAGCCCACACACTCTGCAGTTGTTCAGCAGATTTTATCATTTTTGGCCTTATTGTGTCATCGAAACTTGACTGTCATATTTCTTAGGGCGCCATCTCAAGTCGGTTTACATCACAATGCTACAGTTGACTGACTTGTAAAGGAAGCCTACCGTGCAGCCCTTGTGCAGCGACAGCGTCTCCATCACCCACTAAGAATCTGTCTGCCGTCACAAGTATTTCTACCGTCGCTGTGGTCTTATGGTTCAGAGGCACAATGTAGTCTCTGCTCGTTTGAGGTTGGGCTAAAATTATACAGGGTCTGCAGATAAAGTGAGAAATTTGTTCGGAGACTAACTCACCGCCTCTGTCTGCAGACAAATCAGCAAAGGATTGGAAATGCAATTTAAGCAATTACATGAGACACTGACTATGGAGTGGCGATGCTGCCAAACATACAATTCTACAAAGTTATGTGCGGCTTCAAATAACAACTGTTTCTAATTACAGGAGTGCTTGATTATATTTATATTTTGTCATGGAGAGCATTGAGAGTATGGGGTCCTTTGTCAGGTATTTGTTGAATATTTCCATGCAGTTCATGAAATTTGGCCACGTGACTTTTCAACTTTTTCCTTTTCAAAAACCAATTCTTAATTAAGCCATTGTTTCCTTTGCAATTTTGTTCCGATATTTTTTACGCTCATTGGTATCAGTATGCTATATAGTTTATTGCATTATGCTTTCTACCATTCTTGTAACACGCAATTTTATTGTCCTACCGCTATCGTACACTAGTATGTCGTTAACTAATCCCCGCACCCTTCTCCAGCCAGACCTTGGCTAGCCAGTCACCGAGGTGTAGACAACATTTCAACTGTGTCTGCAGCTTTTGGCTTGAGATGAACAAAATCAGCCAGAGCTTAAAGATAAAAGAGTCTATTTACAGTACATGAATTGTTCATTGGAATTTTTCAATTTTGCACACACACTTGCACTCAAACTTTTCGGGTACACACACACACACACACCTTTACACATTCAAACTTTTCACATACACACATTTATATTTTTCATACTTACATGCACTTTTCACACACGTTTCACTTATTTTGCGCGCGCGCGCGGGCACACATTCTTATTTTTCATACTTACACACAACTCACACACGTTTCACCTTTTTTGCACATACATACACGCACACTTTAACATTCTTCACACTCACATGCGTGGCCAATCCCTTGTCCCAGCCTGAAAGCAGACAGCAATGGTCAATCCCATAGTGTGAAGTTTCACTTATTCCTGTGACATCATACGTCGTTTGAATGTCCTTCGCCAACTGAAGGTTCCCCCTTTTCATTAAGTGTGACTAATGAAATCCTTATCTGGAGGACCTTTGACTCTCTACGAGTCTACGTCACGATAAAGGAGTCTATGGATAGAAATCCTGGCCCCAGCAAACGTTATATATACTGGCTCATGGTAATACTTTCCCTGAAAGTACAGTATCATGCTGGCTGTGAAGGCATTTTGGAGAGGGGTATTTTGACTATATAGGAATGCATGTGCTTTTAAAAAGCTTTGATGGAACGTTTTCATTATTAGTGGTGTGAATGTGTGAAGAATATAGTATACGTATGATTCAACCTGTGAAATACATTTGAAATACATTAAACAACGAAGTAAAGTCGGCCACGGGAATTCTTACACAGGCTATGAGGAAAGAGATGTCATTATTCTGAAAGTATTGCAGTGAATGGTCCACCAAATGACTCGGTGATTGCAAAACAACAAACCTAATAATAACGCTGTAATGCAGATACAGTTGACCACACATGAAGCTGGTATGGCTCGTTACTTGTGAGGTGGCTACAAAAGAAAGGAAAGTTAAAAAAAGATGTAGTTTGTTGATAGGCAGACAGTAAAATATAATTACTGTCTGCTTGTCAACAAACTATAACTTTTGCTCACTTTCCTTCCTGTTGTAGGTATCTCACAAGTAGCGAGGCGTACCAGATTCATGTGTGGGCAACTGTACGTAGTCTTACATTTTCTATATGTTGTAAACCCTTGATACAACAGCGTGTGTACATATTCTTGTTGGAATACTGTAGTACCTGTACTTTCATTAAAAAATTTCTTCTAGTCTACACCAGGTTGTTGAAACGGTTGTCTCAGATTGGTAACAGTAATAGCCACTGGGCTATGCGAGCTCCCTTTAACTAGTGGAAGTGTTTGATACAAATTGATAAAATATGGTTATAATCTGGTTCTGTCATTATTATATCAGGTGCTCAAGGATTATACGTTGATAATCCAATGGTATCTGAAACGACCGAACACCTGATGACTGAAAAATATGTTTCATTAACAATATTTTGTTTGTAATAACGATTGACCTTTTTCTCTTGACAGTTATGACGACGGAAATGCACGTCACCATTGTAAAGGGGCTTCGTTTTAGGAGCATCAGCTGCTTGACAATGTTGGAGAGCGGTAGAAGTATATATTTATTGATGACTGGAGTATGGGCAGTGGCAATACTTCTGGCTGCACTTCCCCTTTTCGGATTCCAGTATTTCTACAATTTTTACGGACGATCTGGGGTCTGTCTCGCTCTTCACATTACTAATGACAGACCCAGCGGCTGGGAATACTCCGTATTCGTTTTTCTGGGTCAGTATACTGTATCACATTAATGATATGACAAAACTTTTTCCAACATCTAGCGGGGCAGAAGAGAAGCAACCAACATGAAGTTCAACTGTCGTCTATAGAATTTAAGAAATATATATATATATATGCAAATAAATCACTTGGTGGCACGTGATCCAGGAATATGCGTAAATCCACAAGGAAGGAAAAAATAAACACGAAGTCCCAAGCGCTTTCGTGTATTCACATCTTCAGGGGAAATACAGAGTGTAGAAGAATGGTTGCCGAGAGACACCTTATATACCGATACAATTAATAACTAACTGGCAACCTGAAGGTGTTGCCACTACGAGTTCAAAGCAATACACACCCATATGGTGCATACAAGGATATACTACCAGACCCAACTCTCATCAAACCTGACATGACCTCTAAATCTAAGATTATCCTCAGTCATTAAGGAATAGCAGTTGGACTTATCTTATTAACAATCTTGTCTATGATGAAACTATCCAACTTGTACATACCATTGTTTAAGTTCATATTAATATTTTCTGTGTGTTTAATCAAACTTGACTCTATGATGTTTCTATTTACGGATGAGTTACAAGACATGATTGACGAAGCATTATCCCAGTCAATACAATGATTATTGTCTCTCATATGAATAAATAAAGCATTAGATTCTTGTCCGGTCCTAACACTATATTTATGCTGTTTGACCCTGGTTGAAAGGTCTTTTCCAGTTTGTCCTATATAGAACATATTACATTCTTTACAAGGTACTTTGTAGATACACCCACATGAGGAATTAGGTGAATTTTTGATCAACATTTTCTTGACTGTGTTATCATAATAACTAACAACCGTTAGTTATTAATTGTATCGGTATATAAGGTGTCTCTCGGCAACCATTCTTCTACACTCTGTATTTCCCCTGAAGATGTGAATACACGAAAGCGCTTGGGACTCCGTGTTTATTTTTTTCTTCCTTGTGGATTTACGCATATATATATATATATATATATATATATATATATATATATATATATATATATATATATATATATATATATATATATATATATATATATATATATATATCTTAAATTCTATAGATAAACAATTAAGGAATTATATATATTTGTATAATGCAGGATTTTCCATGTGAGCTTAAATTTAGAAATAGGGGAATATTGATAATTATTATAGCATACTGATTCAGTAAAAAATGATTATATACGAAATATAAATGTTAAAGATATAATGCATGGTATTAACAATAACAAACAAAATGTCTGAGTCGTAAGTTACTGATATGATAAATATTTTGTAACACTGCACACGAGCACGTAATTAATTAAAGTTCTGGACATAATGTAAACACAAAGACTCATCACTAATCATTTAACAGTTTTTGGTCATTAATGCCAAATATATTCTACTATGATATTGAACGGACCTATTATCATTAGTCTCTAATTTTCAATATAAAAGGAATCAATTTCGTTGCATATATTATAAAATTACCGTGACGGATTCAAGTTAAGGGCTGGTGTGTGGAATGCAATGAAATGCACTACACAAAGTACACCCACAATCCAAAATTTCAACACCTCCATGGCTGATAGGAAGTCGCAGCCAAAGTGCTGACAAAGACTTCGGACAATTTGCCTACCTTAATCATCTGTGTTACTTGTACCATATGACCCCATAGAGGGGTATTGCCTGAAGTGATGTGGGCAATATTTTAAGGGTTCTGGCGCCCCATCAGCCCCAGACACTCCCTTTCAGTTCTTCAACTGTCCCTCTTTTCATTTTATTTCCTTCCTGTTTGCTGTCACACCTATCAATCACCTTTCTTTGGCGCTATATGACCTCGCTGTTGCGGCGCCTAATAATCAATCCATCAATCAATCAATTGTGTCATATGAAGAATCGGAGCTGCGGTCGAGTTCTGCCCAGGTTTACATTCCTTTCATTAGTCGTCATTACATCCATCAGTGTCATGTACTCCACAATATACAAGGTGTCAATTATATGAAGAAGCAAATTTTGTCATTTTGCAATTATATACTTGCAATAATCATTTTCAATTAAACTAATATTTAAGGAATATGGAAACAACTGCAAAATTTCAGTACATGTCAGAATTTGCTACACCAATCTGTCAGAGAGCTTAGCCTATCTGTACCCCTGGCTTTGTCGACATACCTGCCAGGGGCGTGTCGAATCGTTGGATTGTGAGTGTACTTATCTTATGTATTTAGGCCCCTACTCTGCCCCGATTTCGGGGAGAGAGGGCTTCAAATGCTAGAAAGGTCGCCAGTGAGAGACTAGACTAAATGGTTCCCATGCAATAGGCTGCCAGTACGAGCCAACAGTGCTGCCCGCCAGAGGGACCGCCCTCTAGGGGTCGTCCTGTGTTGGATGGTTGGGTGTCTGGGCCGGGAAATGTTGGGGAAGGGGGTCTCAGCAACGTCGTGAGCAAACTTTCCAGCCATATGGGGCTGCTTTTTAAAACGAGTGGCCCTGTGGGGGACGAGGTACCCCGCCCCTTGTGACCAGTGCTCGGTCCCCTCATCTGCCCGGTAGGTGGTAGCTCTTGGCTCCTAGGGTCATTTAACCATAATATATAGCATATGGAAAACGATAAGCCTCATTCTCTTCCTCGAGTGGTGGTCGACCAGGCCCTCGAGATGTCACCCTCTGGTCGTGGTAGTATGTAGAAGGCTGGGGCTCGATCTCCCCATTTAATTTCTGCAAATAAGAGAAGACCCAGTAGGTCGGGTGATGTGTCGACGAACTCTGCTAGCGGTTTGGACACATTAATGTTGACTAATGTACTTGCATCCCTTTTCTATGGCGCTATCCACTCCATTTTCAAGTGTTTTGAAGTGGTTCTTCGTATCCGAATCCCATATGACAGTGACTGGAGATCTAATCGGTGCTATATTACTTTTAATACAAATGTGCTGCCAAAGCAGATTTTCAGGCAATAGATCCTCTGTCTGTGGGGGATAATCACTGTAAGGTTCAGATGATGCGGTCCACAAATGTAGTTAACAGTGAAAATGACTTCGATGGCTCTGTAGAGCACATCCCTAAGGAGCGTCGCGTTCCTACACCCTTTTGGTTTGTGGCTTACCACAGGGAGGGGCTTGGTAATCTCATCCATGCTTCTAGGTATATGGAGAAAGAAATAGGATTAATACCGATGGGCCACATAAAAAAGTACGCAAGGGAGTTTTAATCAAAGCCAAATTGATGCTCTTCAATCTCCCCTGTCTTTCTGATAGCATGTTTGAATCCATCAAACCACATCAAACATTTAATTATTGCAAGTGGCGTATATACAGTGATTACCTATATCAATTCTCAGAAGAGGACATTCTTGATATGTGCCCAGATAATGCCCAACGAGTAAAAAAGATGAAAGCCAGTAAGAATATGATAATCCTCACTTTCTACTGCTCGCATATCCCAGATCGCATTACATTAACCCCACCTCTTTAGAGGTGAAGCCTTTTGTTGAGCGCCATATACAGTGGTTTTGCTGTTATGAATTTGGTTATGGGAGGAGGAACTGCACAAACCGTTCCCTGTGTGGTAATTGTTATGCTCTTGACTCACATCCTACTTCTGAGTGTCAGTCAGTGAGTTACTGCTTTTACTGCAAGGATGCTCACCCCCTACGTCCTCGCCAATGTAAGACGTACCTCCTCGAACAGGATATCCTCCACTCCCAATTCATCAGCATTGGTAGTGCCAGACGGCACAGAAGGATGGAGGTGTTTTTTTTTTTTTATTATTTATTGCGCCATAGCGTCAGTCAATAGGCAGACAATAGTACACAAGGGTAGGCGGGACTCACGAGAACCCAATGACCACACACACACACAAGCACACACACATGCGCACACACACACACATCACGAAAACATAACAGAATGAAGCACAAGTATACAGACAAATATTTACATCATGACCTACTTAAATCCACCAAAACGAGGGTGGCGCACCAGAAGTTCCTCCAGAACCTGATGGTTCAGCAGGTGTCGACAAACCACATCAAGTGGCAGGCAGGATGGAGGTGTGAGGACATACTCCTTCTCCCTGCGCCCTCATCATTCCAAGTGGACAACTTCTAATTCTCACCTCTTCCAAGAAACAGCTGCTTCTTACTCTGGCAATAACGTTTCTCCAGTTTCAATATATAATATTGAAACTTTACTGATGACAATTCTCATACTTTAACTAAAGATGTTCATGTGGTAGAGGTTCAGGCTGCCACACCCTTTCCAAAAACGAAACCTAAGTCATATAAATTGCAACAAAGGCGTCTTCGTGGTTCCTCAGAGACAATTGACTCCATGGGCGTTCCTACTTGCAATATAAACATTTCTCAATCACCCCAGAAACGTTGTTGTGACTTGAAATATATGATTTCTCTTTCGCTCGAGCAGCGGAGTAATCCTTTCACCTGCATTATGGATGTTGATGTCACTGCCTGTGTCAGTGATACCACTACTGTACAAGACAATACCAATGTGGCTGTTTCAAGGAATATCCCTGCTCATATACCTTTATCTTCTAACATATCAGGTGCTTTAAGCCTAGGGCACACATAGCCGATTTGCTTCCGAATTCATCCCGAAGTGACTTCGGTTTTGTTTCGGGCATGTTCGGTGAACTTTTTCAAGGTCAAGTTTTCGTCGGTATGTATTCGGTATGCATTCGAAACGCACTTTCGAATGCATACCGAATACAAACCGAATAGCAACAGAATGCAAACAGATGCTATACCGAATGTAAACTGAACCCCACCAGATTGCCGAGCGGACACGGTTCTCACTTCGGAAACGCTTCGGAATCGCATCGGAATCACTGTGGAAGTATTTCGGAAATGGCAGCGGAAGCTTCGGTTTGACTTCGGTTTACAATCGGTTTTGATTCGGATCCTCTGTCAAAATTCGGAAACACTTTGGGATGGCTTCGGAAGTCCTTCGGATCTGCAATTCCGAAGCAGTACTGAAGTGTTTCCGAAGTAATACCGAAGTTTTTTTTTTTTTTTAATTAATTGCGCCGTAGCGTCAATCAACAGGCAGGCAACAAAACATACGGGTAGGCGGGACCCATGAGAATCCAATGACTACAACCACACATACACACCAGTCTCGCTCCAGAACAGGTGGAGTGTGGACGTACTCATGGCGCTCTGCCTCCATTCTCGTTTGTGTTGTTTTGGAGCTCTTGTATGTGTTTTTTGAGTTGTTTGTGAGTTCTTGTTTGTGTGTTGTTGTTTCTGTGGTGTTGCTGGTGTTGTTTGTCTGTTGTGGTTCTGTGTATAGTTTTGTTGTGATTGTCTGTGGGTGTGTGTGTGTGTGTCCCTGGCTGATTGAGTGTTTAGTTGTTTGTGTTGTTGTTTGCTTTCCATCTAGGTCTTGCCTGGCCCGATGGAGAGTGCGGATTCCTGCTTGGAGGCCGACTTGGCAATGTCGGAGGAAGACGAGTCTCCAATTGAGGATCACTGGCCTGAGCTGCCTTCTTACAACCCTCCCCCCCTCTCCTCGGTCACTCCGCAGCTCAGGTTGCAGCCGTCCACCTCCTCAACCTCTACCAAGCGACCTGTTGATGCCTCGTCCGACTCCTCGCAGGATTCCGATGGTGTGGACTGTTTGCCTCCAGCTGCCAAGACTGCCAAGGGTGCTTCAGCTGTGCACGACGTACCTTCTCTGCCTCACCCTGGTGTTTCTTCTTTGTATACCAACTCCTTGCACACGCACACACACACACACATCATGAAAACATAACAGAATGGAGCACAAGCATACTGACAAATATTTACATTATGACCTATTTAAATCCACCAAAACGAGGGTGGTGTACCAGAAGTTCCTCCAGAACCTGATGGTTCAACAGGTGTCGTCAAACCACATCAAGTGGCAGGCCCTGGGGCAGCAAGTGTCGGACAGTGGGGCAGGCTAGGTAATAGTGCTCAATAGTGTTAGCACGAGGCGCTCGACACAAGTGACACTAAGTGAAGGGAGGCTCACCCTGCATCCCAGCAACCTGCTACGTTGGCCGGTATCTAAGCCTCAAACGAGCAGAGACTACATTGTGCCTCCGAACCATGAGGCCTCGACGACGGTAGGAATATTTGTGACGGCAGACAGTCTCCTAATGGGTGATGGAGATGCTGAAGGGCCTCTCTGCATCATTGCGTCGCCGTATAGGGAGGAGAGCGGCGGAGCGGACTTTAGAGAGGTAACATGTCAGGGAGAGAGGACGTCCAACACCACAAGGAGGCAGATGGCAGGCTTCCTTTGCGAGTCTGTCAACTGTACCATTGTGACGTAAACCTACATGGGATGGCACCAATAAAAATTTGACAGTCAAGTTACGATGACGCAATAAGGTCAAAAACGATAAGATCTGCTGAATAACAGTAGAGTGTGTGGGCTGAACAATAGAGAGGGAATGAAGGGCAGGTTTGGAGTCACAAAAAATGGCAGCATTCACTCCACGTTGACAAACAAGACTAACAGCATCCAGAATGGCATACAGTTCACACAATGTTGAGCTAGAGTGGTTACAGAGATGACGGCCAACCCACCCCCCTGGAGGTGACTCCAGGGCAGGCGAGAAAACAGCACAACCTGCTGCACCATCCACCTGCAATGAGCCATCAGTGTAGAGGCAGTATGGATCTGTGATGGAGGAAGTCACTGTTTCTATGTGTTTCAGAGCCAACTGCCGCTGTAGAGAAGGCAGCTCCGACTTGGAAGTAGGTGTAAAGCTCACATCAGGTGTTGGCAGCATCCATGGAGGGGGCCCTGGGGGGACGTCTGCAACCATTATATCTATATTAAGACCACGGAGCACAGAGGAAACAGACCTTATAAGAGTACGTCCAGCAGGCAGTATGGGAGGGACCAGGTAGTTTGGTCTAAGAGAAGTCCTGACTAATTGAGAGTAATGGGGTGAAAGATGTGGGAAATGGAGGCACTTGACAGTGAAGAAAGTAACATTAGAATAAATTCTCTCGATTAATGGGGGAAGACGCAACTCACGCTGCATGTTCACTATCCTGGTCGACATTGGACAGCCGAGAATTATTCTCATTGCTCTATTCTGAAATTGTTCTAAAGTTTCCAGAGTAGCCCTAGGAAGTTGAATCAAAGCAGGGGAAAGGTAATCAACAACTGAACGGATAAAAACAATATAGATGGTCCTGGCTACTGGGATGGAGATGCCCGAGGAGTTGTTAGATAGCCATTGAAGTGGTGTAAGTCGGCGCTGGAGACGACCCAATAAGTCCTGGACAATGGGATGGTCTTGAGGTCTGGCAGGGACAATCGGCCAAATATTGACTGGCGCACCCAGGTAGCAGTACTGGGAACACATGGGAATGACAGTCCCTCCAATGGTGAACACTGGCCGAGCTTGAGGAAGGCGGCAGGTGAATATTCTGCTCTTATCTGGGGAGACAATAATGCCACAGTGAGAGGAGACCACAGAGAAGGAGTCGAGAAACCGCTGGAGATCCCTTGGTGAGGTAGAATGAACACAGATATAATCAGGATAGCATGTAATTGTAGTTCCAGGAATATCAGGGAGAGAAGTGAGCAACCGATGCATCAGAATATTAAATAACACTGGGCTGAGAACACCACCTTGAGGCGTACCAAGATGAAAACTGCGCAAAGGACTGAGCGCACCACTGAAAAACACACGGGAGGTTCTGTTACTCAGGTAGCCCCGAATCCACCGTAGTAGATTACCCTTTATCCCAAAGTCAACCAGTTGATCCAAAATGACGTCTCTATTAGCAACATCGAAGGCACTTCGAAGGTCAATGAAGGACACCACACTGTCCCTGGAAAGGCGAGAGTACAGGTCGACTAGGCAGTGATGTGTGCTCCGCTGGGGAAGGAAACCAAACAGCCATGGGTAAAGGCGATCCTGCAGTCTGTACATGAGACGATTGAGTAAGATTCTTTCCATAACCTTACAAAAACAGGAAGCCAGGGAAATAGGCCTGAACTTCGCAGTGCCGGGCTTAGGGATGGGTATTATTGTGCTGCAGTACAGTCGAAGTAGAGAGTTCCCAGGAACTTGTTGAAGTAGGCGCAGCACAGCATAAGTAATACCATCATCACCAGGGGAAGAAGCTCTACCCCGAGAGAGAGCACGTCGCAACTCCTCCTCAGTTATCTCCTCTGCATCATCGTCATCATCTTGCAACAGAGCAGACATTAGACGTAGCCGATGGACAGCAGCACGGGAAGTGAGTGCATCTTGTATGTGGATGGGTAGACTGGCTGGGGTAGATTGTTCTGACCAGGAATCGACAAGTTGTTGGGCATAGTCGGCGGGAGTGTGATGACGAGCAGTGGCCGGTGTCTTTTTAACAACCCGACGGATGAGGTGCCACATAGAAGCCACACTTGTTTGCTGGTTGATTCTGTCCATGAACCGCTGCCAAGACTCAGTGTGAGCACAATCCAGCAGGGCAACTAAAGCGTCCCTAGACATCTGGTAACGATGGAGCAGGTCAGGGTTTGGGTTGGCTTGAAACAATAGGCCATCACGTTCAGCCTCCTCCTTTGCCTCCTGTATACATGCATCCAGCGTCCAGGAGTGGGTAGTATGGCGATGCTGGAGGTGTGGCTGGGAAACTATAAAAGTCATGAGTAGCAGATACAAGATCAGAGTACAACTGTTCAGCTGATGATACGTCAAATGTAGGGAATACTTGGGCCATGAATAAGATGTAAGTCGGGCAATATTTAGGGGGCACAGCAATACGCAAATGAGTGGCTGAAGCACTTGACCCAGCAGGTAGAGAATAATGAAACCGTAGAGCGATGTGATCAGAGAATAAGTCTGGCACGGAGCAGGACAGGACCTGAGATGCTATCAGGCCAGACGAGAGGATGTAATCCAGAGTACCTCCCCAGCAATGAGTGTCACTGCCAGTGTCTCAGCGTGTCAGATGATGCTTGCGGATGTATGAAAGGAGACGAACACCATTACGATTAATAGAGCCAGAACCATCACCCAAATCAGAATGCCGAGCATTAAAATTTCCCATATACACCATACCACGCACTGTTAGAGAAGGAAGAGCCTCAAGAGTGAGTCTAGCTGAGGCAGAATAGACATTACATAATTGGAGTACTCCATTCCCAGGTAGAACCATGTCATGTCAGGATCAGTGGAGGTACGAAGAAGGCGATGTGGCAAGGAGCTATGTATGTAAGTCAGGAGACCATTCCTTACCAGATGAACATATGGCACATAACCTGAGAGAGGAGGAGCTTGCCCAGCAGCAAGCGGCCATCCTGGAAATGTTTTCTGGAGAAAAATAACACTGGGATGGTGACGAAAAACATAGGCCTTGAGTTGAGTGAGTTTAGCATAACTTGTGATGCCACATACATTCCAGGACATGACATCCAGCCAGCAATCACTAGCGAACTCTGTATTTGGAGGTAGAAGTCCGGTGAGTGGGGGCAGATAAGCGACCTGGAGAAGAAGATGGACCAGGAGAAGGGACTGACTCGAAAAGCTTTTCAAGGCGAGATGCAACGGTATCCATCTCTTCGGTAAGGGTAGTGACAGTTGAGATGATGGCCGGCTGAGCCTCGACCAAGGTGGAGAGTTGGAGTAATTGGCAGCCTGAGTGGCAACCAGCCCATCAATCCTGGCTTCATGGGTAGAAAAGCGGTTCTCGAGGGCCGTACATCGTGCCATGAGGGTAGCAACAGACTTGCGGAGGGCCAGGTCCGGAGGCGAGTGTGACGGTGATGTGAGAATGATCGATAATTTAGTTTATAATATGATAATTACAACTTACCTTGCCCGGTCTAATCAATGATCTCGTTGGTTGGCTGCAGCGAAGAAACAAAAAGTCGGGTTTAATTCCCGTTAGACCTCATTCAAACAACCAATTGCAATTTTCTATATTTATTTAATTCCAGTAGCCAACATGAATAATTAAATTTTCACACACACACACATACACTCACACACTGCTAGCTAGCTAACCGCTCAATTGCGCTCTCGCTCGCGTCGCTTCGTCCCGCTCGTATATGTGACGATAGTCTAGCTTACGTTAACACTGTAGTGATTCTATCAATGCTAACTCTTAATTTGTATATTCATCACAGGTGCTGTTTCTGGACCCTTACTCAATTACTTTAATATCAATGAAATTTCAAGTTACGCAGTTTGGAATATTTTCTAATATCTCACACTTGGGAATTTATTTCAAAGTCTCGCAACACACACTCGTAATTTTCCAAGATCCAGCTCCCACTCACCATATATTTCACTTACTGATCCACCGTCGATGCGACTGGCCAGTTATACAACTATAAAGCCTTGTGAATCATGGTAATATCCAATAATTCGGTGTCTACATTGTTCACTCCCCACTCAACACGTGGAGGTATTTAGGCAAGCAGAAGCTGATGATACGAGTGTTGTTCCCCCTTCAAGTGTGTCTCCAAACTATCCTATATTCTTCATCATTAACTGGAGGCTGAAAGTTCAAATTTCTCCTGACTCCTCATCCCTATCTGTGTTCGTTTCTCCTAACTGACTACGATTTACATTGTATCCACTCATTCCTTAGTTATACATGCAATTTCAATTTACCTATGGCGTACTATTAATTCCCGATAATTTCCCTCCACTTCACGATCATTTGCAATACCATAAGTTACCCTGGTAGCATAATTTATTAATACAAGATGGAGTTAACCTACGAACACCTATAAGACTGGATGTGGCAATTTCGGTTGAGACCCGACCTTCCTTACCCTTTTTAATTAAGACTAGTACCTGGTCTATTTTTGGCTACAGATTAACTACCTGCGGATTAAGGCTGCACCTACATCAACCCACTCCTCCATCTTTTGTTCCTCTGCATGGAATATTCCACTACTCTAGAACATTCCATTAATTATGCTTACATACGCAACAATTCAAATTACGTCACGAGTCTATGCTGACTCGTGACAGCAAGGCAGGGCTGGTAGGAGGAACAGACTGTGGAGGTGGTGGTGGCGGTGGTGGAGGCGGAGCAATACTAGTGACACGAGCCTGGACCTGACGTCGAGTACATCTATGCCACACATTAACCCCTGGCTGAAGGCATCGTGGACACTTCCATCGAGATGTATCCTCAGGAGGTGAAGGCTCAGAGGTGGAGGCAGCAGGACGTGATAGTTCGCCCCTGACAGGACACGTCTTGGAATCATGGTCGGCGGCACACCATGCACACTTTGGCCTGGCAGAACAGTACCGGGAGATATGCCCAACTCCCCAGCACCTGTAGCACCAAGGCTGGTCATTATGAAGTTTCCTCACCTCACACGGTGGAAGACAGGGAAGGAAATCAAAGGAAATCTCATTTGGAGGTGGATCGGGTTGACTCCAGACAATAAACAATACGGCTAATGGGGGAACCATCTTGGAGAAAACGACAGGCAAAGTACACACCAGGGTATCCCTTAGCAAGTTTCGGGTCAACATCAATAGGAAAACGGGTAAGGATGTAGCTGGGGAACTTAAGAGGCCTCTCGGGTGAGTCTTCAAGAATGAGAGGCAGAGACAAAAATTCACCAGCCTTCACTCTACCAATGATGTCCTGATGCTTCCTAGAGATGTAGACAAAGCGGGAGGTGACAGCAGCCATCTGCACTTCAGCCAGTTCACGCTGCAGCTGGAAGGTCCTGTTGACATCAGACAACCAACGCAGCTTTGTGTCCGTAGATGGGTTTCCAGAGAAGGAGAGTTTGACATAGGCATCTATCGGGGCAAAAGCAGGAAGGATGGACGAGGGCAAGGAGTTGGTATACAAAGAAGAAACACCAAAGTGAGGCAGAGTAGGTATGTCATGCACAGCTGAAGCACCCTTGGCAGTTTTGGCAGCTGGAGGCAAACAGTCCACACCATCGGAATCCTGCAAGGAGTCGGACGAGGCATCAACGGGTTGCTTGGTAGAGGTTGAAGAGGTGGAAGGCTGCAACCTGAGCTGCGGAGTGACCGAGGAGAGGTGGGGAGGGTTGCGAGAAGGCAGCTCAGGCCAGTTATCCTCGATAGGAGACTCATCCTCTTCCGATATGGCCAAGTCAGCCTCCAGGCAGGAAGCCACCTCCGAATCTGCGCTCTCCATCTGGCCAAGCAAGGCCTAGATGGGAAGCAAACAACAACACGAACAGCTGAACACTCAATCAGCCATGGACACACACACACACAGATAATCACAACAATACAATACACAGAATCACAACAGACAAACAACACCAGCAACACCACAGAAACAACAACACACAAACAATACAAACAACAACACACAAGCATGAGTGTAAAAACAACTCAAACAAGAATTCAGGCAGAGCGCAAGGAGAACGTCTTCACACCAACAAGGTTGGGGCAAGACTGCCTAATACCGAAGTGATCCCGAATCCATACCGAATTTTGACAGCTCCAACGGCCCTAATTCAAACCGAATAGCAACAGAATGCAAACAGATGCCATACCGAATGTTCCGAAGCATTTCCGAATAGTTTTCGAATATATCCCGATCTTGGTCCGAATATTTGGCCATCCCGAATTGGTTCCGAGAGTTTCGTGCGGCACCAAATATTTGGAAAACTTTCCGATTCAACTCCGAATTTTTGCAAATGGCTCCGAACTTTTCCCTAACACCCAGAATCATTGCCCGAATGATTTAAGAATACAAACCGGGATGCTTTCGACCTCAAGTTCGGTTATGTGTGACCCTGGTATTAGGGACTTGTGTACGAGTCCCAATTACTGAACCAAGTACTACTCCTCGGGTACGTTCTTCGTTTGGTGGCCAAGGATTAGAGAAAACTCTGGTCAAGATGGTAGTGGGAAGTTCCTCCGTGAGGCTTCTTAAAATTTGTTTTAGAATTACACTGTTCAAGGTCTTTCAGTGGAATTGCCGTGGCTTGCGTGCCTCTTAGGAGAAACCGCGGGTTCTCCTCTCTCACTTCTCCCATGCTTATGATTGTCTCCAAGAGACAATGGTTAGTGACTCCATTCCTGCCAGTCCTCCTGTATACTCAGCATTATATTCCAATTCTTTTTAGGGGTAGGGTCACCATGGTGGCTCTGCCATCCTAGACACTTTGCTCCAGGCTGTTGCAGTTCAGGTTTATATAGACCGCCCCTACACGGTGTTACAGTTAAAAGGGGCGATCTCATCCATCTTGCACGAGACTTTCCCTCACCCATTATTTTATTGAGTGATTTTAATGGTCATTATCCCCAGTGGGGTGACAGTAAGGTCAATCCCAGGGGTGTTATGTTGACTTCTTTTATCGAGGCTGAGATATTAGGGGTTTTAAATACGGGTTTTAAATACTTGGAATGTGTTGCCCGATTTTATATGGTAGTGACCATTTCCCTATACTCAGGGAAAATAACAGGTACGAGACACAATCTCGTCTTCCTTGGTGGAGATTAGAGAATGCTTACTGGGAGTTGTTAAAGAGCTTATTTCTCCTGTTGCAGGTTTTAGTAGCTCTGACGAGGCAGTGACCTATTTCACCGATATGCTCCAATGTGCCCCTAAAATTTCTGGCCACTTCTTCAAACATCTTGTCCCATGGTGGTCACCAGTCTGGACCACTGCGGTGCGGGAGAAGTGTGCTTCCTTTCTCTCTCCTTCGCCGGAACTGTGGTGACTCTATTCTTTTAGAAGACTTCCGACGGAAAGGGCTCGGGCTAGAGGAGTTTTAAAAGAAGTCCTATGTGTCTTAAATTTCTACTAAAATCCTGCTCACCCAAGTGAAAGATTATGGGCTACTGTCTCCAAGAAGTGTTCAAGAGAGTCTTTATGATTGCAGGGAAGTGATCTCCTAGTCCTCCACCTGTCTTTAAGGTCAATGGAGGTAAGATTATGGATGGTTTAAGAGTGGCCAACACCATGGCAAAGGCTTTGCAAGAGGCTCCTGACGTGACTCTCATCCACTGGCTGTCAGTTATGAGTTGGCAGCCCAGGGGCGCAGTGCATTGGATTTCTCGTAAAACGAAAATGAAATATATAATCATATATTTACCCTGAGAGATCTGCACTCTGCTCTCTCTCTCTCTGTGGTGACACTTCTCCTGGGCCAGACAACATCCCATATGCAATGTTGCGACACTTCGGTGAGAAGGGCGCCAACCTTCTGAACTACTTCAGGCTCGGACAACGAAGTACCAGATTAAATTTCGAATTCCCATATCATGCAGATGCGCATCTGTAGTTTATAACCTAAATTTTCATTTGGTGCTTCGTCGTTCAAGCCTGAAATGCTTCAGAAACTGGCGGACTGTGCCTAGCTGCGGGACAGAACATTAGTCCTGTACTGTACTTCTTGGAACCTTCCTTCTGTCTCCGTCCCAGTTTAGCTAATGTAAACACCGTTCTACTATAGATGCTCTGATCAAGTTGGAAACTGCTGCATATGAGGCTTTTGCACAACATCAACACCTGGTCTGTGTATTTTTATATTTAGAGAAATGCTATACCATTACATGGCAATATGGCAACCTGCAGCAACTCCATGCCTATGGCCTGCAGGGTCGCCCTCCTCTCTTTTTTAACCACCTAGCCACCGGCATTATCTATCGCGGCAGCTCCCTCACCCAGGTCTCTCTCTCGCACTTGTGGTCACTATGTAAACAACACATTTGACGTCTAATAACTTGTAAACCACTCACGCTACATAAATAAATGATACAGGATATCGAAGTACAACCCTTTAACTGTCTCCTAATGTATTTGT
This sequence comes from Petrolisthes cinctipes, assembly GCA_033782935.1. Taxonomy (NCBI): domain Eukaryota; kingdom Metazoa; phylum Arthropoda; class Malacostraca; order Decapoda; family Porcellanidae; genus Petrolisthes; species Petrolisthes cinctipes. The sequence goes on along the minus strand of JAWQEG010001585.1, from coordinate 469,229 downwards.
AAAGACTAAAATGACATCTTTTTTTTTTTTTTTTTTTTTTTTTTTTAATTCATTGCGCCGTAGCGTCAGTCAATAGGCAGACAACAGTACACAAGGGTAAGCGGGACTCACGAGAACCCAATGACCACATACACACACAAGCACACACACATGCGCACACACACTCACATCACGAAAACATAACAGAATGAAGCACAAGCATACAGACAAATATTTATATCATGACCTACTTAAATCCACCAAAACGAGGGTGGCGCACCAGAAGTTCCTCCAGAACCTGATGGTTCAGCAGGTGTCGACAAACCACATCAAGTGGCAGGCCCTGGGGCAGCAAGTGTCGGACAGTGGGGCAGGCTAGGCAATAGTGCTCTATAGTGTTAGCACGAGGCGCTCGACACAAGCGACACTCAGTGAAGGGAGGCTCACCCTGCATCTCAGCAACCTGCCACGGTGGCCGGTAGCCAAGCCTCAAACGAGCAGAGACTACATTGTGCCTCCGAACCATGAGGCCTCGACGACGGTAGGAATATTTGTGATGGCAGACAGACTCGTAATGGGTGATGGAGATGCTGAAGGGCCTCTCTGCATCCCTGCGTCGCCGTACAGGGAGGAGAGCGGCGGAGCGGACTTTAGAGAGGTAACATGTCAGGGAGAGAGGACGTCCAGCACCATGAGGAGGCAGATGGCAGGCTTCCTTTGCGAGTCTGTCAACTGTACCATTGTGACGTAAACCTACATGGGATGGCACCCATAAAAATTTGACAGTCAAGTTACGGTGACGCAATAAGGCCAAAAACGATAAAATCTGCTGAATAACAGTAGAGTGTGTGGGCTGAACACTAGAGAGGGAATGAAGGGCAGGTTTGGAGTCACAAAAAATGGCAGCATTCACTCCACGTTGACAAACAACACTAACAGCATCCAGAATGGCATACAGTTCACACAATGTTGAGCTAGAGTGGTTACAGAGACGACGGCCAACCCAGCCCCCTGGAGGTGACTCCAGGTCAGGCGAGAAAACAGCACAACCTGCTGCACCATCCACCTGCAATGAGCCATCAGTGTAGAGGCAGTATGGATCTGTGATGGAGGAAGTCACTGTTTCTATGTGTTCCAGAGCCAACTGCCGCTGTAGAGAAGGCAGCTCCGACTTGGAAGTAGGTGTAAAGCTCACATCAGGTGTTGGTAGCATCCATGGAGGGGGCCCTGGGGGGACGTCTGCAACCATTATATCTATATTAAGACCACGGAGCACAGAGGAAACAGACCTTATAAGAGTACGTCCAGCAGGCAGTATGGGAGGGACCGGGTAGTTTGGTCTAAGAGAAGTCCTGACTAACTGAGAGTAATGGGGTGAAAGATGTGGGAAATGGAGGCACTTGACAGTGAAGCAAGTAACATTAGAATAAATTCTCTCCACTAATGGGGGAAGACGCAACTCACGCTGCATGTTCACTATCCTGGTCGACATTGGACAGCCGAGAATAATTCTCATTGCTCTATTTTGAAATTTTTCTAAAGTTTCCAGAGTAGCCCTAGGAAGTTGAATCAGAGCAGGGGAAAGGTAATCAACAACTGAACGGATAAAAGCAATATAGATGGTCCTGGCTACTGGGATGGAGATGCCCGAGGAGTTGTTAGATAGCCATTGAAGTGGTGTAAGTCGGCGCTGGAGACGACCCAATAAGTCCTGGACAATGGGATGGTCTTGAGGTCTGGCAGGGACAATCGGCCAAATATAAACTGGCGCACCCAGGTAGCAGTACTGGGAACACATGGGAATGACAGTCCCTCCAATGGTGAACACTGGCTGAGCTTGAGGAAGGCGGCAGGTGAATATTCTGCTCTTATCTGGGGAGACAATAATGCCACAGTGAGAGGAGGACACAGAGAAGGAGTCAAGAAACCGCTGGAGATCCCTTGGTGAGGTAGAATGAACACAGATATCATCAGCATAGCACGTAATTGTAGTTCCAGGAATATCAGGGAGAGAAGTGAGCAACCGATGCATCAGAATATTAAATAACAATGGGCTGAGAACACCACCTTGAGGCGTACCAAGATGAAAACTGCGCAAAGGACTGAGTGCACCACTGAAAAACACACAGGAGGTCCTGTTACTCAGGTAGCCCCGAATCCACCGTAGTAGATTACCCTTTATCCCAAAGTCAACCAGTTGATCCAAAATGACGTCTCTATTTGCAACATCGAAGTCACTTCGAAGGTCAATGAAGGCCACCACACTGTCCCTGGAAAGGCGAGAGTACAGGTCGATTAGGCAGTGATGTGTGCTCCGCTGGGGAAGGAAACCAAACAGCCATGGAGAGAGGCGATCCTGCAGTCTGTACATGAGACGATTGAGTAAGATTCTCTCCATAACCTTACAGAAACAGGAAGTAAGGGAAATAGGCCTGAACTTTGCAGTGCCGGGCTTAGGGATGGGTATTATTGTGCTGCTGGTCCAGGCTCGTGGTACACAACCGTCACGAAGACAAAGATTGTACAGTCGAAGTAGAGGGTTCCCAGGAACTTGTTGAAGTAGGCGCAGCACAGCATAAGTAATACCATCATCACCAGGGGAAGAAGCTCTACCCCGAGAGAGAGCACGTCGCAACTCCTCCTCAGTTATCTCCTCTGCATCATCGTCATCATCTTGTAACAGAGCAGACATTAGACGTAGCCGATGGACAGCAGCACGGGAAGCGAGTGCATCTTGTATGTGGATGGGTAGACTGGCTGGGGTAGATTGTTCTGACCAGGCATCGACAAGTTGTTTGGCATAGTCGGCAGGAGTGTGATGACGAGCAGTGGCCGGTGTCTTTTTAACAACCCGACGGATGAGGTGCCACATAGAAGCCACACTTGTTTGCTGGTTGATGCTGTCCGTGAACCGCTGCCAAGACTCAGTGTGAGCACAATCCTGCAGGGCAACTAAAGCGTCCCTAGACATCTGGTAACGATGGAGTAGGTCAGGGGTTGGGTTGGCTTGAAACAATAGGCCATCACGTTCAGCCTCCTCCTTTGCCTCCTGTATACGTGCATCCAGCGTCCAGGAGTGGGCAGTATGGCGATGCTGGAGGTGTGGCCGGGAGACGTATAGCCTATAAAAGTCATGAGTAGCAGATACAAGATCAGAGTACAACTGTTCAGCTGATGATATGTCAAATGTAGGGAATACATGGGCCATAAATAAGATGTAAGTCGGGCAATATTTAGGGGGCACAGCAATACGCAAACGAGTGGCTGAAGCACCTGACCCAGCAGTTAGAGAATAATGAAACCGAAGAGCAATGTGATCAGAGAATAAGTCTGGCACGGAGAAGCACTGGACCTGAGATGCTATCAGGCCAGACGAGAGGATGTAATCCAGAGTACCTCCCCGGCAATGAGTGGCACCACCAGTGTCCCAGTGTGTCAGATGATGCTTGCGGATGTATGAAAGGAGACGAACACCATTACGATTAATAGAGCCAGTACCATCACCCAAATCAGAATGCCGAGCATTAAAATCTCCCATATACACCATACCACGCACTGTTGGAGAAGGAAGAGCCTCAAGAGTGAGTCTAGCTGGGGCAGAATAGACATTACATAGTTGGAGTACTCCATTCCCAGGTAGAAAAATGACATCTGTAGGATGGGTAGCCACCTCACAATGACATTGACTCAAAATTCACTTTTACCCTCTATTTACACTATATTTACATACTTAAGTAAGTTTTCACTCTAATTTCGTTATAAGACATGTCAGAATCACTGTTTTCAATACAACGATAAGAAATATAATGTTATGTCGTTTTTATGTACATATATGGTAATTACAGGAAAAGAGGAGTGATGAAAATATGTCCTTCTACTCTCACAGTTCGAGCAACACTCACTGGTTCTGGTTCAGAAGGCTGCGGCAGCCCTCTTGGCTCCCACCAGCTGTGTCGCCACCCCGAAACCAGCTTGTTAGAGACCACGCAAACTTTAAAAATGTCCTGTCGAATCAATGATACACTCGCAGTGCTCCAGACTTGTTTCTAGTGTCGAAATTTTACTACACCCACGAATTAAGGGTTAACCCTCTCACGCACGAGATAAAATTTTCATTTTCTATTCCATGAAGACACGCATTTGGCTCGTTGTGAAGGCCAGATCGAGTGTGCTGGTGTGTGGAGAAAACTATTATATTATGTCAATTTTACCCACAAAATTTAACTTTTCTCTGCCTAAATTATATATCATTGGCGTTGGAAGATATTGTTCTACAGCATCAAAGAAAAAAATCACTTGGAATAAACATAATATAAAGAATATCTTGAAGGATATAACATAAGGGGTAATCATCGAACCATCACATTCATCATACAGAATTACATCATCCAATGGAAAAAAATTGTTAACTACTTTGGGTTCTCATATTATGAGACTATGAAGCTTATATTTTCATACTGTTCTGTAACATATAATAAGAAAATAATGCAATTATATAATATGCAAGAATATTCGGTAAATATTGAATGAATTACCGTTATTGCATACGGTTTTTCTACCTTCATAACCCACTAATTTAGACCATTCTAAGACTATTTTCTTCTATGGCATTTCCTCCGCAAATGCCCCATTTCCAAGATAGGGCATATTCAAATGGGGCATTTTGAAATTAGCCTGACCTTACCTGACCTTACCTAACCTAACCTAGACCGCATCAGACTACCGGGACCTAACCTGGGCAAACTACCGGGACCTAACCTGGGCAGATTACCGGGAAATAAATGGTAAAGTACAGTAATTGACCGGGCCAAAATACTGGGACCTAGCCGGATCTGGCAACACTGCTACAAAACGGTAATTCTTTCAATAAATACCGAATATTCTGTACTCACATTCATTCATCACATAGGACAACATGACTCTTCAGGAATGGCTTCTTCCATCACGGTATTTGTATCCGGATTATCATCATTATCAAAGAGGATTTTCAAAAACTCCTTTTCACTCAACACTATGACCAAGTGACGAACACACAAGCAGAAGTACATTATTTCCGGTATATATTCTATATAAAGTTCTGCACACTTCATAAATTGTTTTTAAAATAATTCACAACACTACAACTTTACATTGTCGTCAATATGATATAACTTTTATTGAATCCTGTACTCCGTGGGCGTGGGTAGCAACACGATTTAATTAAATCCCGCGAGACGCACTTCTAACGCTGGCTGCCGAGGGAATACTGAGAAATTTTCCCTTGCCTCTCAAAATATAATCTCTACAGAGAGTTGCTAATTATTTTATTTGATAGGACTCGTACAGGCCCTTGTGTCACCCGATTTTGACGCAATTATATGAGAAACTCTATTTTTGGAGAATTTATAAAGGATTTTGACGCGATTTACGTCTTGGTACGTGAAAGGATTAAGTAGTTTCTCAGTGGTCGCAGTGTTTGTGTGAGGGTTGGTACAGCCCTCTCTGCACGCGTAGCACAAGAGGAGAGCATCCCCTTTGAAGAAAGAGAAGAAGAGCTGGTGTTCAGAGAATGTTTTTGTTGATATTGTTTGCATTTTTTTTTTTTTTTGTACCACAATTTGTTACTTAATTGTTAATAGAATAAGTAATAATTTCATGTAGCAGACAAATATGTAAATTTTTGTAGGTGGAAATCAGATCATTCTACCAGTAATACCACGGAACACCATGTATAATAGAGTTTTGTTATTTATATTTTCACTCGCGTACGAAATGTCACACTTTTATCTCCATTAGGTTGTCATGAAATTATTTCCACAATGATTCCCCTATCGTTCTACATTATCTCCATTCACAGGTAACAATATCCGCCACCAGGAAGGTAGTGTAACATAATTATAAGGAGATACCTTTTCCGATATTTATCATCATAACATTTCTTCATAATAATTTTCATATTATCTACCTCCCAATATCTACAGTATTTCCTGACCTTGACTTCATATTGAATTCGAGCATTGTATATTGCCTTAATATCACCACACGCTATCACCAAAGTGCCATACACTGACTGTCTACCTTGTTTCCTTTTTACACACCTCCCCATGCAACATCACCTCACCATGCTCTTATCTCGCCTCTTTTTATTTCTCTGTTTATGTTTCTTCTCATCTCTATTTATTTCCCCATCACTTCTTTACCAAACTGTCTCATCACACTGCACCACATCCTTACCTAACTGTCCTACCACACCTTTATACTCAACTACAAAACGCTGCTTCACCTCGCCTCACAAAACTTCTTCCTGTAACTGCTTCAGCACACTTCTTTCCCTTACTGTCTCATCACACTGTGTATTATTATTATCACCTAAACGAACTGCTTCACAACATTGTAGTCCTTGACTGCACCTCAACCCATTATTTCACCACACCTCACTTTTTTCCCCTCTATTCCTCTCAATACTGCCACACTACACCAAACGACACTGGATCTAAGCGTTAGCTAATCACACTACAATTATGTCAGACAACACTATAACACCAAACTACTGAATAACATACACCATCAACACTATCTCTCCGTACTGCATCACCAAACAGTTTCAATACGCTACTTCATCATATCGCACCACACTGTTTCACTATACAGCTTCAGCACAATGCAGGCTGTCCTAATTTGTTTATGGTTACACCTTTTTACAGTGCTCAACTTCATGTTGTTTGGAATAATCGCCTTGAACTACTTTCTGCTGTACAAGACTGTGCGCAATCATAAGGTGAGAATGAGGAGAACAAATAGTGACTCCAACTGGAATGAGATGAAGATGCTAGCGCTGAGGGTGTTTCTTGTTGTTGCCACAGACGCCCTCTGCTGGCTTCCCATTATCTTCCTCGGCATCCTGTCCATCAGTGGCGTCGACATCCCTCCCTCGGTGAGTAGGTAGCTTTTACTATTTTGCTGGCTAGTGGCAGCATGCGCAGTGGAAAGTTTCAAACTGAGCCTCGATAATTTTTTCAAGATAAGGAGTCTTATCTTATTATTTTATTTTAGTAAAGCAGGTAACCAGGTAGCCTTCTGTTGCTGGTGAACCTTTTCCTTAGAATTTTTTTATTCAATTGTAATGATATTTGCATTTCAACCGTACTCTCCAACAATAGCCATAGTTGATAAATCTCTGGGTCATTGTAGCCAGCAGGAATCTTTATGTCCAATGAAAAACTTAATTCCAAGGGAATTTTGCATACTTTGTTTATTGTACATAGACATAGATTTTGGTTCATACTGTAATTATATTAGTACATATTCATTAATACAGAAAAGTATTTTCGTTGCAAGGGAATGAATGGTCAGTCATGCCCAAGCAAGCGTATTATATAACTGGTTCAAAAAATTCAAGCAAATTGCTCACTTTCATTCGCCTAATGCAGGGCTTTTGATAATATAGTTATGGTGTAGAACAATAATTCAACCATTATGTGGCTGGCTAAGAGAACGAACTTTCCAGTCTAAAATTCTAAAAGTACTGTAGTGATTATCATTGTTTTCAATTTTCAGGGGATTTCTTCGTTGAGTTATTATTCATGGGAGTTTTTCATAGTGTTGTGGATTTAAACCTTAGTCCGTTAGCCTTATAATATGTCACACTCATCAGGGCATGAATAGTGTTTACCAATGCAATATCAAACATTTTATATGACGAAAACAAAACCTCGCTGAACTGGGACAAATAGTAAACCTCAAAATTATCTCATACGACTTGTCTTTCTCCTACAGGTATTCTCGTGGACAGCGGTGTTCATTCTTCCCATCAACTCAGTGATCAATCCAATTCTGTACACGTTCACTTCCAGGACGATGACGAACGCAATCTACTCCCTCCGAAACTCGATATGCCACCGAAGACAACTATACAGAAACAGTTCAGGTTGCACTTCTTGTTTTTTCCTGCTGTTGTTTGGTTAGTTATTGGAGCTTCATGCCTATCAACTATGTAATAGTCATTAGGGCGATGTATCATTGTAGAGTGACAGTGTGTGTGTATCTGTGTACCCCACACGGTGTGAACCTACAGGGTCGTCGACTCTAGTATCCGAAACATGTATTGTACAGTCATGGTCAAAAGTCCTGCAACCAGGTGAATAAAAGCGAGCCAAATGATTTAATCTTATGAACCAATATTGCAGAGACCAACAGCTATACTTTCGGATAATTTTTCGAAGCCATCTCATTGGAAGGTGTTGCAGGACTATTGACCATGACTGTACCAGTATTATTATGCGGAGGTTGATTGAGGGGTGACTGGGGCTTGGGTGTAGTTCCGTGTTCTATAGAGGCAGGGTAGGACAGAGACTTTAAGTAGTAATGCAATCATTTCGGCCAGGTGCTACTCTTATGAATGTTCATATATGTAGTACGGTAGATAATATATGATAACACATCGTGGAATTATTATCTTATGTTCTTCACCATACCGTTAATGATAGTTGCTGCACATAAAAATAGTATCTCGAGTGTGGAATTTGAGCACATCACTGTGTTGCTATAACATTCCACACTACCATTAGGCAAAAAAAGAAAAGATTTTGGGCTTATGCCTATTGACTCATATGTAGGTCATTAAATCTTAATTCGCGGGTGTAGAGAAATTTCGACACTAGAAACAATTCTGGAGCACCACGGGTGTAGTTTCATTCGACAGCACAGTTTTTAAATTTGCCCAGTCCCTAACAACGGTCTGGACACAATGAAGGTGAGATCCAAGGGACCACTCCAAGCCCACCCAGCTACCAACAGTCGGTTTTACTCGAACAGTGAGGGTGGAAAGACATATTTTCATAACTCCACTTTACCATATATGTATGTAAAAACGACAGTGACATATTATTTCATATTGTTTTGTTGAAAAATGTGATTCTGACATGTTTTATATCGAATTTAGAGTGTGAACATGTACTTTTATATGTAAATAGAGTGTAAAAGTGAATTTGAATTGATGTCATTGTGAGGTGGCTACCCATCTTACAGATGTCACTTTAGTCTTCACAAGTACATCAGGAGACAGCTAAAGGTTTGTACTTCAATATCCTGTATCATTTATTTATGTAGCGTGAGTGATTTACAAGCTATTAGCCGTCAAATGTGTTGTTTACATAGCGACTGTAAGTGTGGGAGAGAGGCCGGCAGCATATTCGTGATCTTTATACGGGTATATGCCAGCGCTTGATTTGGTTAGGTTAGGTTAGGTCCAGTATAGGTAGATTAGGTCAGGTTAGGTTATGTTTATTTAGGGTAAAATGAGCTGGGATAGAAAATGAGACTATTTTAAAGATCATCTCATGGTTGGTTTTATCGTTATAACCCAAGCGTTATTCTCCTTCCAACCACCACGATTTTGGTCCAGCAGTAAGAGGTGTGGGCACGTAGCCCGCCAGACTTGGTGAAAATGCCTTCATTCCTATCTCACCTATCGCTATCACCTGCCCTGTCGCTATCTTCTGACCTACCGCTATCATCTGATCGGTCGCTATTTGAAGTTACCTCGTTTATATCGTCCCCATTTACCTGAAGTTGTCTTTTCTAAATGACAACTTCTTTTCTAAGTTGCCTAACCTCGGCCAAGATCTTCTCCCTCTTATGACAGAACAGGCAACAATTATATCTATCCTGATCGTGGAACAACTTGAGTAAGATTTGTCCTGAACACAAAGAGCAAACGTATCTTATAGCACGAGGCATATAACTGTATTTTATGTGTGAATTTTAGACTAGGCTACTATTAATGAAGTGGGAGAGAAAAGTGAGTGAATAGCAGTTGACAGTTGGAAGTCAGGTGAGGTGGGAACAGGAGGGGGAGAGGATTAAGGCTTGTGGGGAAGGATTTTAGTTGAAAGGGTGAAGTGAGGTAAGGTGAGGGCAGGTCAGAAAAGGTATTCCCTATGGAGGAGTTAGGCATTGCTGACTTCCAGATTTGTCCTGTGCGGGTTTCCAGGGTGGCTCCATGGCTTTTCCCTGAAGTTCACACCTACACTTGCTTTCCAGACAGGAAGAAATCTCTTCCTCCTCCAGTGGCTTGCTCCCTTTTTTTAGAATAAGCCTCATCTCACAGGGGGTCCCTCCCTCTGTACACTGTTGAGTCAGAGTCTGATGCTGGAGTTGGTTTTAGGGCTGCCTTTCCTGACTTTTGTTGTGGCGGTAGGCTCCCTTCTGTTATGTCTATTTATACTGGCAAGCTCTCGGCCATATCATAAGCCCTCCAAGTACTTTTTACTCTCCAGAAGCCTTCTTTTACTATTTTTAGTGATTATTGAGTGACTTGTCTTCCTGGGACATCGTGGCCAAAGAGTCACCTTTTATTGGCTCCCGGCACTTGTGGGTGTCGATGGCAATGAGCAGGCTGAACATATTTGCAGAATGGCTAGCAAATGTATCCGTTACCTCCTTGGAATGAGCCACAGTTTTGTCTAGATGAGATAAGACTGGAGGAGACAGAACCCCATAATCTTTCAGACTCTCTTGAACACTTGGGTGAGCAGGATTTTAGTAGTAATCGAAGACACATGGGCCTTCCAAGAGGGTCCCTACGATTGTGACGAAGGCGAGAGAAAGCAGAATGCTTCTCCTGCACACCAATGGTGCAGACTAGTGACCACCAAGGAACAGGACGTTTGAGAAAGTGGCCAGAAGTTTTAGGGATATAGAGAGTGGAATGCATATCAGAGCTACTAAAGTCTGCAACAGAAAAAAACCTAAGAAGAAAGCTCTTTAAAAGCCACCAGGAGAAACTTAAGAATTAAGCTTTTTAACCACTTAGCCGATATCCTTATCTAATGTTGCAGCTCTCTCGCCCGGGCCTTTCTCCCACACTTGCAGTCACAATGTAAACAACACATTTGACGACAAATTGCTTGTAAACCACTCATGCTACATAAGTAAATGATATAGGATATTGAAGTACATACCTTTAGCTGTTTCCTTATGTACTCGGTTAACACTGGGTGGCTCTGACTGGCTGGTGTAGGGTTAATCCCTACAAGAACACAATCAGTGTTGCCACCCAAGACAACCATGTTATGGGGCATGCAAATTTAAAAACTGCGCTATCGACTTACGTCGTCACCTGATGTTCTCCACACTTGATGGTGGTGTCGACTTATGTCGTCACCCACAGTTAAAAAGCCACCAGTCAACCTTCTTTAATATCCACCAAGGAAGACAAGTCTGCGGTTCGTACCTGTTATTTTCTAGGAGTATAGGAAAATGGGCACTACTATATAAATCGGGCAGTACATTCAATATAAAATCTACCAGTGCACTGTGTGAGCAGAGGGAAATGTCCATGACTGTAAGCATCCCACTAGGGCAATGGAAATGTGTCACATATCTTATATTGAAAACCCTTAATCCCTCATCCTCTTATAAAGAAGCTAATAAAACACCCCTGGGATTGACTGTACTGACACCCCATAGAGGATGGCGACCATTATAATCACTCAATAAAATAAAGGGAGAGGAAGGTCTCATACAAGGCGGAAGAGATCATCATCTCTCAACTGTTACATTGGGAGAAGGCAACACTGAGAAGACTGCACACTGTGTAGGGGTGGCCAACAAATACCTTGACAGCAACAGCCTAGAGTAGAGTGTCAAGCTCCAAAATAGGCCATCTCTTGCGGTTGAAGGGCAAGAATTCGGGATATATTTACGGTCTTTACGGGTTAAGGAGCATCATGGTCAGTGTAAGATCTTTGGCTCTAATTAACCTTCTAACTGAGGGCCTTCTCAAGCATGGCCATTCTCTCAAGCGGGCCATTTTCCCACCTTATGCTCACAACGTAAACCAATATATGCTACATGAATAATTGATACATAATATTAGAGTACAAACCTTTAGCTGTTTTCTGATGTATTTGTGAAGGCTAAATGCACATCTGTAGGTTGGGTAGCCAGCTCAGAATGATGTCAACTCAAAATTCACTTTTACACTCTCCTTACATATCTAAGTACGTTTTCACACTCTGATTTATTCATAAAACGTGTCTGATCACATTTTTCAACACAACAATATGAAATATAATTTAACTGTTGTTTTTACATAAATATATGTTATAGTGCGAGATTGGAGTGGTGAAAATACTAGGGATGTGCATGTCAGTCTGAGTACTACTCGATTTACTCGGTTCTTGAAATTGAGTGAGTACTACTCGGTTTAATCAGTTCATGCAGTTCAATTTCATTTTTTTGGCCTATATTGTACATGATCACTTAAGCCCCCCAAAGTAAAAATAAACTGTGAAATTAACATAATTGAATGTAGCTTCAGTACCACAATAAGTTTCTCTGTAGTTGTTACGACCTTATTATTTTTACGGGTATGTCTCTTAATTAAGGGACACCGATATGGCAATTAGTCACAAGTTACGCAACCATTATTATTATTACGAATATTTTGCTCATAAAAGCAAAAATCGCATATATCCAACCACTATGACAGACATTAATTACGGTAGTTATAAAGTTGCTTAGAATAAACGATGGTTATCTAGCATTATTATAAAGGAAACAAATTGAGTATTGTGTTTTTTACATCAAAATATGTAATTTAACATAATTTTTTATGTAGAGTTCCATCTAAGATTATTTTTTTGCATTTCTTATTGATCATGTAAGGATTAAAGTGATTAGTTTCCTGTATGAATGATACCCAAACAGTGGATTTTTTTTTTCAGTAAAAAGTGGTAACTGACAGAGACCAGGGAGGGAGGAAAGAGAGACAACAACATAGGGACAGGATGGGGAAGGGTAGGGGAGAAAGGAGTGGCTGAATTTCACATAGTATGTTGTATTTCTAAATCATAATCAAGATGTATTTCTTTCGTCTTATAAATTTTTAATGTACAATATTGGCGCCCTTTCCTCCCCAAGCATCCTGCTAGTGATTAGTTTGATCTCCACTCGTCCCTACCACCCCCCCTCCTCCATTTATCTACTATCTTTAAACTACACTACTGTTCGCCTGAGAGTTAAGTAATTATATGGTACTCGATCTACACGGTTTTGAAGAGTAATCAATACTGAATTACTTGGTTTCCAGAAAATACTCGGTTCTGCCATCACTAGAAAATACATCCTATCACACTCACAGCTATTCCTTTACTGACTGGAAGTGGCTGGTATGACTCGTGGGAGTCCGTAGTCACACATCCCTCTGTTGTGAGTCAACATATGTCATCACTCGTGGTTACCCACACATTTTGGTGGTGTTAACTTACGTCGTCACCCGCAATTTATGGGTTAAATCACCCTTACCATATTTATTTATGTGGCCCATAGGTAATAATCCAATTTCTTTTTCCAGAGAATCTTTTGCCCAAATAGCTGGTTTGGCAGCATTATTATTATTAAAAGTAATAGAGCACTGATTAGATGGGCAGTCACTGTCATAACCGAGACGAATACGAAGAACTACTCCAAAATGCTTATATATGGAGTGAATGACACCATAAGAGAGAGATGTAAATACATCAGTCAACATTAAAGCATTCAGACCAATAGCAGGGTTCAACGACACAACACCTGACCTGCAGGGTCTCCTTGTGTCCATAACAACTGCATGGTGAGAACAAGTCCCAGCATTCTGAGAACCATCACCATCACAACCAAAGAGTGGCATCCCGAGGGGCTAGTCGACAACCGCTGAAGGAAGAGAAGGTTTAATTATATCCATATAACATTTGTTATTTTGGGAAGGGTCCTAGGAGCAAAGAGCTGCCACCTACTGGGCAGATGAGGGGACCGAAGGCTGTTCGCTCTGAGCGGGGTACCTCGTCCCCCACGGGGTCACTCGTATTAAGAAAACAGGGCCAATGTTTCAAAAATGTGCCCACGACAATGCTGAGATCCCCTTCCCCAACATCTCCCGGCCTAGACACCCAAACATCTATAACAGGACGGACCCTATAGGACGGTCCCTCTGGCGAGAAGCACTGCTAGCTCGTACTGGCAGCCTATTGCATGGGAACAATTTAGTCTGGTCCCTGACTGGCGACCTTTCTAGCATGGGAAAACCTCTCTCCCAGAGCAGGGGCTGTATCCCACTCTAGCCTAGCTCACCAGGTCTCCGAAACACGCAAGGCCCCACACCATGACAAGGCAGTTCCTTCTTGAGGGGCGCTAGCTACTATACGTTTCAGCGCCGGACAGACGGTGTTTTTCGTAAATATCTCTTAAACGAATCGTTGTATCAATATAATATTTCAACACACTATCTTTAACACCCGGGCGTAATTTATGGCTGACATACCATATTCCTATATGTGTTATGTTAGGAGTTTACTGAGTGATATTAAGCCTAATCCAGTCATCATATCTAAGGCGTTATAGAGAATCGGACGAGTGTGGGGTACTCGTGTAACCCCTCCACCAACACCCCGAAATCCCCCCACACCATTCCTTCCTTCCCTACCCCAATATCTCATTATCCCCCTCCCCGTTTCACTCTTCACCCCCCCTATTTACACCATCCACCTTCCATTTTTTATTTTTTTTATGACAGTATGTATATACGTATCGTTCATTAGTAATATTGTTTAATACAGTTACCGTTGTGTGTGGACATGAAAACCAGGGTGTGTCAAATGACCATTAAAGCAATAGCTAATCCCGTTGTTAATGGCCGTATAGCCGGATAATAACCCACGTGTCTAAGGCCACCAGAAAAATGATTAATTTTGGTTTTGGGCAACTAAATATAATCGTTCATGGTTGCTTCATGTGTTCTTTACCTTTTTAAATAACGAATTTATGCCTTAATTGAATATTCACAGTCTCCCGTATCCCCTCCCCATCTCTCTGAGGTATGAGGTACCCCCCAGTCCGAGGCTATGACTCAAGTAGTTACAGGGTAGAAATCATTGACTGCCGAGGCGCACCTATTAGCGACAATGTTGTCCATTTGCCCCCGTGGATGCAGGGCAGAGTTTGTTCTTCGTCTTGCCACATTGTACAAACGTGAAAGCCAGTGATGATGAAGACGATGACGTTTTCCTTGACAGTGATTGTGAAAAAATTTTGTTTTATCATGTTTGCATAATTAAATCCTACACTATTATATATATATATATATATATATATATAATTTGGTGATAATATAAATATAAAAGGGACAAGTCAACAAAATAACATTATATTAACTGGACCAAGTTGACATTTTATAATGAACAGGTACACAGTATCTAATAACTTTGCCTAGAAGGTCCAGACCACAGGTAATGCCAGTACATCGTGTTCACTTGCATGGTTGACCATAAGGACTACAAACATGGACCTTCTACATACTACATGTATGTAAACATGCTGTTGTACAGTAATTATCAAAGTGAAATACGTCTTGCCTCTATAGAATTGTACTGCACCATACTCTTAGTCAATAATCATATCTATACATATACATCTACATAACATTCTAATATATAATACAGTGATGGAAGAAATAGGGAGGGACACGAGTGATGAGGGAGGCGAGGAGCTAGGGGGAGAAGAGGAGGAGGGAGGGGTGAGAAGGGGGGGATGTAGTTGTGGTTAGGAATGGTTTGGGAGGGTGTTGGGGGGGCCACACTTTCCTTCGAATGCGTCATTATGACTGGCAAGCTTTGAGCTATTTTTCACGAGTAAACTCCTCGCATAACACATATAGGAATATGGTATGTCAGCCATAAATTACGCCCGGGTGTTAAAGATAGTGTGTTGAAATATTATATTGATACAACGATTCGTCTAGGAGATATTTGCGAAAAACAGCGTCTGTCCGGCGCTGAAACGGATAGTAGGTGAGTGTGCTAATGATTACACCATCGGCGCCCCCCCCCCCCGCCCCCCCAATTAAGCCTTGCCAGTAAAGACAGGCTCGTCCTTCCAAGATAGTCATTGCAATATGGTAATATTTAAATACTATGAAACAGATTTGTCAATAACTATAATGTCCAACATTTGATGAACATTCTGAACAATGGTAGTAACGTACTGACAGTTGTCATTATATGTTGTTTCTTGAAAGTTTCGACCAAAGATAATGCACTATATATTTTTCACTACATAATGAACCTTTTACAGGCCTTAGTGTTCACATTTCTTTGTGATCATAGGTGGATTGAGTGGGGATGGAAACATAAATTATATATTTGAGGTGTCAATTGAATGCGTCAGATGTGTCGGAGTTGATTAATACAGTTGAGCTTCAAGGTGTTGATTGATTCTAGGTATACATACATTAAAATTCTCATATTTCACGTTGATTTAGATTGCCTTGCACCTTATATTGTGATTTACATTACCCCATTTACAACTGACGAGTTAATTTATTAAATTAATTGAGTTTCTGTCATAACTCTATGAATCTAGTAAAAATCTAACTCTTTAAAAGTGAACCTTGCTTAGCGAGTGCCACAAGTGTGCAGGCCAATTAATGTGTATGGAGAGAGAGGGAGAGATGATCTCATAAGGCATTCCCGACTTTAACACTGAATATATTGATTTTGTTGACAAACTCGCTCAATCCGTCTATAACCACTTATTCACTTAGTGACGACATAAGTAGACTATGCAGTTTTTAAACTTGTGTGCCCACAGACATGATTGATTAGGCTCACAACAGAGGGTGTGTGTGTCTAGGGACTACCTCGAGTCACACAAGCCTCTGGCAACCAGAGTTAATTACCATGTATCTACATAAACATGACAGTTACGTTATATTTCATATAGTTGTGTTAAAAATGTAATTCTGACGTGATTCAAGATGAAATCAAAGCGTGAAAACGTACTTAGAATTGTAAGAAGAATGTAAAAGTGAATTTTGAGTTGTGGTCATTTGAGCTGCCTACCCATCCTACAGATGTCCATTTAGCCATCACAAATACATCGGAAGACAGCTAAAAATTTTGTAGTTCAATACCATGTATCATTTATTCGTGTAACATAAGTGGAATACACGCTATTGACAGTCAAATAAGTTGTTTATGCTGTGAGCGCGAGGCGGGCAAAAGACCCAGTCAAAAGAGTGGCTACGCTCGATTAGTGGGTTAAAAAGTTGTGGCAGCCAAAGGACTGTCACTTTGTCGTCTCACGGGTGTGTTGCATTTATGAGGGTTGTAAGACATTGCGATCAGTCGTAGCCTAATTGGTTGATACACGAAGTAGCGAGTGAAAAAAACAATAATAAAATAAACATTACGACTGGGTCATGACAGGGCGAGTTGTATTGAGATAGGAGGGAGTATATGCTTGGGAGGGATTTTGAAAGTGAAGGTATAGAATGACGTAACACACACACACACACACTAACTCTCTTCTGAAGGATTGATTGATTTAATAATATTAGGCACCGCAACAGTGAGGTCATATGCCTTTTCTGAAGGAACTCTGTCGTTTACATAATTATCTGAATCTGAATGTAAGCCTGTTTATTGTGACTTTTCTTACCATAGTTACATTCCTGAACTCACTTCTAGAGTTCACTCCAGTTGTAATATATATTTCCCACTATTTACACTGTGAATGCTACTTTCTTTTCAATAGGAAGCACCGGTCTGACATTCGTCGCTAGAAATAGGGAAACTACAAGACGTGAGATCCAGTCTACCACTCCCAGGACAGTCATAGCAAGGTACAACTACAATAGCTCTCCACCAGTGACTCATTGCATCCAGCTCCACCAGTGACTCATTGTAAAAATTGACCAAGAACAGGAAAACTTTTTCATTTTTTAAGCTAAGAAAACTATTATTGTTCCAGGAGGAAAATTGATGCTTAAAATGTAATATGTGACATGTTATGATAGCCTACAGGAAAATAAGATAACTGTATTTAAATGCAAAGATCCAGATGGCTGCTAACAAAAAATATGGATAAATATTATCCCTCGCTCGTATTTATTATATTTAGTTTCCTTTTGTAATTCTGCTTTCAATTTTATGCAAACCATAGTCAATAAAAAGATCATGATAATTTATTAGTATGTTTTTAATTGATTGAAGGGCGTCTGAGGAAGGTGATTGAGAGGTGGGACAGTAAGCATAAAAAGTAATAGATTATAAAAAAGGACGGTTGGAGAAGTGAAAGGGCCAAGTTCTGTAATGTTAAGCAAACTTTTGTTGGCATAACAAACGAGAATTAGGCTACAGAACTATTGACATTAATAATTAGAACAACACTAGGTTGAGTGTGGCGGTTATATAGTAATTAAATATACAATGGCAATCGAAACGGTTGTGATTATCATCGTTCTTCATGACATTGTGCTTAACATTGTGTAATTCATATTGTCAGCTGTGGCCCCAGGCTACTTCAGTAATGAGTTAGACACAAGAATGAAGATTTCCTATGTACCACTATTCTCTGAAAACAGATTGATTGATTGATTTATATTAGGCGCCACAACACTCTAAAAACAGGGATTTGAATTTTTCAGTTATGCGTTAAAGACAATAATGAAATGTTCTTATATACAATTATTCTTTGAAAATAGGCTTTTTAACTTTTCCGTTGTAATTTTGAAACAGGAATGAAAATATCTTATTTTCTGAAAACACGCTTTTGGATTTTTCTTGATTACTGCAATTTTCTAAAGACAGTCTTCTGGATTTTTCTTGCCTCTTTTGTGAACAATGGGTAGGCCGAGGCCAGTGACAAGTGATGATATTGCAGCTGTTCCGTCATTCATCAGGGGAGAATGTGAAATGTCCAGTTAAATTTTGGTATGTAATCGGTACTTCTGTACAAAGTTATTGTTTGGTGTTGGGTAAGATTTTGCCACTCCAATGATCTACTAATAATGTTTTCTTCTCACTTTTCTGGGGAAAAAAATATATTGCAGTCTTTTGAACTGCATCAAATTCTTGTCATTTGCCCATGATCTGGCACCAAAGATAGCTAACTCTCAGCGAGTTTTCTTGAACATTTGTTTGACTCACCCTGTATCAGACATGGGGTAATCATAATCGATTACAGTTTTTCAAGTAATCGTAATCGATTACATTCATATTTTTTATAAAGTAATCATAATCGATTACAATTAAAATGTAATTGTAATCACGATTACTTTAGTTATTACATTAGTCAGTCTACTGTTTAGTATAGGCATTATATCCATACCTACAAGGTTAATCAATAATCAAGACTCTCTCACTCTATCCATTGTTCTCACTATCTAACTATCTAGGCCTATATATCTTTCTATTTATTTCTGTATATAAATTTCACACGAACTGAACCTGTCGGCCGTGTCTGATCAACCACCAGAAGTATGATGCTAGATTATCCTGATAAATATGTCAAGAGTCTGTTTAAAAAAAATTACTTAAGTGAGCTCTTTGTGCTTACTTCTAAATTAGTTTTCGTCAAAATGTACATTATGAAATGATTTTGTTAATTACAATTGTGAATATTACTCCGTGGTATTGTAACGATTAGTGGATGAAGATTTTGAAATTATATTACTGCTGGTAAATTTATTCTTACTTCATCCCGGACTTACAATGTTATGGACGTCGATGTGTTGGTGGCACCGTGTCGTCTGTAGAGATTTAATTTATCACTCTTATCTTCCCACTTGTCTACAATTAATTTATTTGAGTAGGGTTCTTTTCATTATGTATGCATATTATAGAAGTAGCAGTAAAACGTAAGGTTCACAGAAATGACCAATTTGCGTTATTTTACTATATTTATTATTGTCAGTCAAACACCAACAATAATATTTAAAAAAAATTTCAATAAATTAAATCGACACGCATACACGTTCACACAAATTGAAATACTAGCTAGCTAATAAATATCGCAAGAATCGATTATTACGGTTTTCGTTTCTGGAACGGTTTTTCGTAACGGTCTTCTTCGTTTATCCTCGTTTTTCTTCTTCGATTTATCTACGATATTTACGTAATTCCTAACCTTACGTTAATTTACAATGAATAGGCAAGTCTAACACTGTATTTAATTATTAGGTGCTATTCCAAGACCTTCCTACTCGATTACTTTAATTAATATTCAAATTCAAACTAACACTGAGTTCGATTATATCTTCAGATCGTTTCCTAGACTTCAGATAAAAATTTTCTTCACATCTGCTGCTATTTTCAATGCAGTTCACACCTATTTCACTCGTGAGTTCAATTCTTCACCAGAGATTCATTCCTAGACTCTGGTAAACCTCTAGCCAGCTCGGACAAAGAGCCGGCTCTCTCTTTTCCCTACCTCGTCTTATCTCAACAAGCAATTGTCTGAGTAACAGGTTGATAAATAGTCAATGAAGCCATGAGAATAACTGCCAGGGCCCGTACTATCGAATATACTTAGTTCTCTTAAGTGCACTTAGCAGACGATATTTTCAAGAGTTGCACTTAAGTCGGGACAAAATACTCAAGTCTACACTCAGTATCCTGGAAGTGCACTCAGCAGACGACAAAAGTTAAGATACTTCCATGAGGAGACTTAAGTGTTGTACAGAGGACTACTCAACGTTGTGTTTACAAACAGCAAACAGAGTGAAGAACTGTTGAAGATGGCAGAAGATAGAATAAGGCGTCCAAAGGTTTACCGTGACTGAAAGGACATTTTGAACATGTACGATGATGCAGAAATAGTGAAAAGATACCGATTGGACAGTGCTGGAATATTATTAGTGACCGACTTTGTGCGAGAAGCCATAACACCACCAGCAAGTAGGAGTCGAACCATTCCTGCAGAGTTAAAAGTTCTAACAACACTGATATATTTGGCAACAGGAAAGATGCAATGGTGATGACCTAGGAATTACCCAACAAGCAGCTATCAAAGTGATAACACAGACACTTGATGCATTAGTGACACCACCTGCAGCCTTTATTACACGTTTTGTTAAAAGTTTCCAAGACGGCAAGATGAAATTAACCAAAGACAAGCTGAATTTAGGGAAATTGCAAATTTTCCAGGAGTGGTTGGGGCTATAGATGGTACCCACATTAGAATTGTTGCTCCCAAGGAATATGAGGCAAAATATATGAATAGAAAAAATTACCATAGCCTCAACATACAAGTAGTGTTTGATGCCCGCTACAGAATATCAAATGTAGTGGCAAAGTGGCCTGGGTCAGTTCACGATTCCAGGATATGGAATGAGTGTGGTCTCAGTGACGGATTTAGAAATGAGACTGTCCCAGGTGGCTGTCATCTAATAGGAGATAGTGGCTATCCATACGAACCTTGGCTACTGACTCCATACCTCCAACCTAGGACTGAGGCACAGGAAGCTTACAACAGGTACCGTGTATTTGGCGCTTTCATATTTTATTTAATAAAAAATTCAGAGTTACACTCGTAGGATATAGTTATTTGGTATTATTACAGAAGTACTGTATTTTTGGGTATGTGACATGGGTTGAATTTTTTATATTTTGATTACCTTTTGCAAATCTCATAATTATAAGGGAAATATGTCCCCTCTAAATATGGTCTCACAGACATATAAATCATGGATTTTCTAACTGTCTATCATGCCATTCATACGCGTATAACATCTAATATATGCGGAAATATCCTGTTTTGGTATTAGTTCCCGTTAATCTGCCCTGGTTAGGTCCCGGTAGTTTGCCGTGGTCCAGAATAGATTATGTCAGGTATGGATAATTCTGTAATTTATCTCGGGTTCTCAAATCTTAATAATTACATTTCTCTTTTTTTCATATCACTTTTATTAATTATATACCATACTGTTTGTATCACCCTACATGCTATCCCCACTCAAAATAAAAAAAATACCATTCTCTCCCCTAAGATTGTTGGGTGATGTTGTATGGCTAAAACAGGAGATTTCTGCACCTAATTAATGTAACTGTCGCTTGAATCACATGAAAAATAGTAGGAAAACTGTATTGTTTGAGTGCCTCGCACATGTGTTACTCTGAAAATGTACCTAGATGTACAGTACTATGATGATGCTAAATACAGTATGTAGGTATGGTAACAGCCATTTAAACCTACAGTGTTTAATACAATATTTAGATATTAAAAGTGATTTTTTTTTTAACCAATGTTTTTTATAGCTTTTTATACCTAAGTTTACATTATTATACTAATTTATTCTGTTGAAGTGTTATATTTGTTAATACATTATGTATTGAAACTTTTTTACTGAACATATTAAGATAGTGTTTTGTAATCTGTTGAAAACATTCATATAAATCTATATTACCATTGCAGAGCTCACAAATGCACAAGATGTGTGGTGGAAAGAGGAATTGGACAACTGAAGAAAAGATTCCACGTTCTTCATGGTGAGATTCGTGTTAGCCCCGCCAAGACGACTCAATTCGTGATGATCTGTGCTACACTACACAAGTTGTGCAAAGAGAGAAATTTGGAATTGCCGGACCAACAAGACATAGGCCTGCAGGATGAGATCAGCCAGACGAACACAACCACACCCAGCCTCTTCTGCCTGGTCGAGTTCAAGATGGCATCTTATACAGAGATAATTTTGCCAACCTTCACTTCCAGTAAGTGATGTTATGTATTTCAATCTCTTTATCATGAAATTATCAGTAAATTGATGAATGCCATACATAATCTGTAACTAGAGGGTTATCCAAAGTTGTGGTTAGACATACTAGTAGGCTTTGGATGCAAAATGTAGGTGTTTGTTCACCTATGCATCAACTGGATTCAACTACTGACTACATTTTGGTGCCATCCCACAGACCTGAACAGTGAGCAGTACCAAGGAGTGATCTGCCCTACCTACCTTCTGCAGGAGTGAGGCACCATGGACCAGTAGCAGTCTTGAGAACTTAACAAAACGTCCAAGAAAGGCTGCAGTGTCACTAATGCATCAAGTGTCTGTGTTATTACTTTGCTAGATGGGTAATTAATTCCTAGGTCATCACCATTGCATCTTTCCATTTGTCAAGTATCTCGCAGAGTTGTCAGGACTTACTAGTTGTTGGTGGCATTATGGTATCTCTCACAAAGTCAGTCACTAACAATATTCCAACACGGTTCAATCTGTGTCTTTACACTAATTCTGCATCATCATTGTCTCGGTAACTTAAGCGTCTGGTATTCATAAAGGTAATATCTTGTTTGAGGTGTTTCTGTTACTCAGGCCAGTCTGTGTACTCCTGTATAATGTATGACGTACCTCCTGCCAAGGTTACCAAATCCAAGTACAGCAAAGTAGTTTTCCTTTAATTATCACTATTTAGCTTTAATCTTAACGTTTTTATCTCAACATATTGTTTCCAGTACTGTACGTATGTCCCAACAAAAGGAAAAATATAGTTCTATTATTTTCAAAAGAGATTAAACATGTTAATTTATCCTACTCAGAATTGAATTAGAAATAGGTTATCAGGCAATTAATAAACAAGATTATCATCTTAAATGTACTACTGTTTTTTTATTTGATTAAGTCTATATCTACAAAAATCTTCCATGGCCTTACAAGCCGCTGTGTGCGCTCTGCAGGCCCTCGTCATTTCCTCCATCAATGTTCTTGCCTGTGCTTCATTTCCACTTGTTCCACCACAAAGCGAAGGGTTCAGCCAAGGTGGAAGAGGTGAAAGGTGGACATCATCCTCTCCTCCTGTGTCAGCTCCTCCTGCTGGCATGGTGCTGGCTGAAGTTGATGGAACTTCTTCTATGTGAAGGACAACTTCGTTGTCCCTGCAATAAAGTTTAAATATAAATGTACTGTAATATACTATAATGGTATGCAGTAAAACTAGAACCACCTATCCCTTGAAAAAAATTTGAAATGGGATGATGATGATGACTACACTTACAGGAAAAGGTGTTGAGGATCACTTTGAGAGGAATACAGTATAACAGTAACAAAGAAATGAGACCTTCAAGTCAAGGAATGCAGGAAATACAGTGCAAAATAGGAAATGTTACAAAAATATAGGGAATTTTACGTACGAGAAGGTGAATGGACCTGCTTCTTCGTCAATTATGAACGTGTCTTGTAAACCGTCGCCCTTGACGCCAATCAAGGAGACATTGTCCTTTTCAAGAATATATTCAGTCCCCTCTGTGACAGGGTTTTCATAATCACCACCTGGGGCCGGGGGTCCACCACCTAAAAAAAAATATTTACACATCAATATACAAGGAAAATCTTTATTTTTTCAAAATTTAGCAGCCTCTAAAGTCTAAAGTATCAAAAACTTATCGTACTGAAAGTGTAGTAATTTAGTATCATACCATGAACATTTTACAAATGATTCCATTAAGGACAATCGTTATTTCATGTAGATTTAACACAGCAAATTCAAATAATTATTAGCCCATGTGCATATTTATCTCCCCCACCCATACTAGATCATAAGAATATAGATTTTATTATTGAAAATGCTGTGAAATTATGATGGAATGAACCTATTCATTATGCATAATAACACTAAAGCAAGACTTAAATAATCTTGTCAGTCAATCTGTGCAAAATAATTAAACACAAACCTGTTTGGGTATAAAGCCTATTTCTTGCATGGATATCTTTTTTCCCTCGGCAAAGAAGATTTTGCCACTTCTTTTCAACTTGTTCCCTTTGCCGATCTCTTCCAGGGAAAGCGGTGTTAAGGGCCTCAATGATCGCCCTCCATTCTAACCTCTTGTGGTGGATGGTCAGTGTAGGACTAAACTTGCCCTCTCCTTAATTAGCCTTAACCGCATCATCACCTCATCCTTACACTAGTTGTTGGTCCTCTTGGGCTTTGGGGTCTCCATAACTTGAAAAAGTCTTGTGGTGAGAGAATTGATGGTCGAGGGCTCAAAGCGACTCAGACCGCAGAGCTATACACATCGAGCGCGCGTCGCTGTGTTATGAGATAAGAGAGGAGTGTCACTTGGCGGCCATCTTGGAATGCCGTTTGGCGCGCGCATGAACTCCCTTACGTACTTGTATAGTATGTTTCTATCCACAGTTATTGACATTTCCCTGATTTGTAAAGCATTGTATCTTGTTATCTAATTATGCAGGTTTTGTTAAATCAATTAACAAGGCTGAGATAATGTCTTCAATTATTTCAATTATTATAATGCGGGGGAGGGCAACCTATCATGGCCGCCAACCCACTTCGTGCGCTCTATGTGTATAGCTCTGTGACTCAGACGTAAGTTTTTATTATTACAGACACAGTTTGTTAAGTTATTAACTTTGTCTACATTGGTGGTAAGTCAATGTATAGGCTGGGTACAATATTGCCATCATTGATATAAATACACCATTGCATGAAATGGAAAGTTCATGTTATGTATTCGTAACAATTAATTATCAATTGTATATATATAGCTATTTTATATTTACCATCCATCTTGTTATAATAACAAGAAGAGCTCATTTGACGACCACCTAGTAGCCTAGATGTCCCATCGAAGATTCCATAGTTTCACCAAACATTTGAGCATGATTATTGAACCTGCAGTTGTTTTTTTTTTTTTTTTTTTTTTTTTTTATTAATTGCGCCGTAGCATCAATCAACAGGCAGGCAACAATACATACGGGTAGGAGGGACTCATGAGAATACAATGACTACAACCACACATACACACGCACACACACACCACACATCACGAAACATAACAGAATGGAGCACAAGCATACAGACAAATATTACATTATGACCTACTTAAATCCACCAAAACGAGGGTGGCGTACCAGAAGTTCCTCCAGAACCTGGTGGTTCAGCAGGTGTCGACAAACCACATCTAGTGGCAGGCCCGGGGGCAGCAAGTGTCGGACAGTGGGGCAGGCCAGGCAATAGTGCTCCACAGTGTTAGCACGAGGCGCTCGACACAAGCGACACTCAGTGAAGGGAGGCTCACCCTGCATACCAGCAACCTGCCACGGTGGCCAGTGGCCAAGCCTCAAACGAGCAGAGACTACATTGTGCCTCCGAACCATGAGGCCTCGACGACGGTAGGAATATTTGTGATGGCAGACAGACTCATAATGTGTGATGGAGATGCTGAAGGGCCTCTCTGCATCCCTGCATCGCCGTACAGGGGGGAGAGCGGCGGAGCGGACTTTAGAGAGGTAACATGTCAGGGAGAGAGAACGTCCAACACCACGAGGAGGCAGATGGCAGGCTTCCTTTGCGAGTCTGTCAACTGTACCATTGTGACGTAAATCTACATGGGATGGCACCCATAAAAATTTGACAGTCAAGTTGCGATGACGCAATAAGGACAAAAACGATAAAATCTGCTGAACAACAGTAGAGTGTGTGGGCTGAACACTAGAGAGAGAATGAAGGGCAGGTTTGGAGTCACAAAAAATGGCAGCATTCACTCCACGTTGACAAACAAGACTAACAGCATCCAGAATGGCATACAGTTCACACAATGTTGGGCTAGAGTGGTTACAGAGACGACGGCCAACCCAGCCCTCTAGAGGTGACTCCATGTCAGGTGAGAAAACGGCACAACCTGCTGCACCATCCACTTGCAATGAGCCATCAGTGTAGAGGCAGTATGGATCTGTGATAGAGGATGTCACTGTTTCTATGTGTTCCAGAGCCAACTGCCGCTGTAGAGAAGGCAGTTCCGACTTGGAAGTAGGTGTGAAGCTCACATCAGGTGTTGGTAGCATCCACGGAGGGGGTCCTGGGGGGACGTCGGCCACCATTATATCTATATTAAGACTACAGAGCATAGAGGAAACAGACCTTATAAGAGTACGTCCAGCAGGCAGTATGGGAGGGACCGGGTAGTTTGGTCTAAGAGAAGTCCTGACTAACTGAGAGTAATGGGGTGAAAGATGTGGGAAATGGAGGCACTTGACAGTGAAGCAAGTAACATTAGAATAAATTCTCTCCTCTAACGGGGGAAGACGCAACTCATGCTGCATGTTCACTATCCTGGTCGACATTTGACAACCGAGAATTATTCTCATTGCTCTATTCTGAAACTTTTCTAAAGTTTCCAGAGTAGCCCTAGGAAGTTGAATCAGAGCAGGGGAGAGGTAATCAACAACTGAACGGATAAAAGCAATATAGATAGTCCTGGCTACTGGGATGGAGATGCCCGAGGAGTTGTTAGATAGCCATTGAAGTGGCGTAAGTCGGCGCTGGAGACGACCCAATAAGTCCTGGAAAAAGGGATGGTCTTGAGGTCTGGCAGGGACAATTGGCCAAAGATTGACTGGTGCGCCCAGGTAGCGATACTGGGAACACATGGGAATGACAGTCCCTCCAATGGTGAACACTGGCCGAGCTTGAGGAAGGCGGCAGGTGAATATTCTGCTCTTATCTGGGGAGACAATAATGCCACAGTGAGAGGAGGACACAGAAGAGGAGTCAAGAAACCGCTGGAGATCCCTTGGTGAGGTAGAATGAACACAGATATCATCAGCATAGCACGTAATTGTAGTTCCAGGTATACCAGGGAGAGAAGTGAGCAGCCGATGCATCAGAATATTAAATAACAATGGGCTGAGAACACCCCCTTGAGGCGTATCAAGATGAAAACTGCGCAAAGGTTTGAGTGCACCACTGAAAAACACACGGAAGGTCCTGTTACTCAGGTAGCCCCGAATCCACCGTAATAGATTACCCTTTATCCCAAAGTCAACCGGTTGATCCAAAATGACGTCTCTATTAGCAACATCGAAGGCACTTCGAAGGTCAATGAAGGCCACCACACTGTCCCTGTAAAGGCAAGTGTACAGGTCGACTAGGCAGTGGTGTGTGCTCCTCTGGGGAAGGAAACCAAACAGCCATGGAGAAAGGCGATCTTGCAGTCTGTACATGAGACGATTGAGTAAGATTCTCTCCATAACTTTACAAAAACAGGAAGTCCGGGAAATAGGCCTGAACTTCGCAGAGCCGGGCTTAGGGATGGGTATTATTGTGCTGCTGGTCCAGGCTCGTAGTACACAACCATCACGAAGACAAAGATTGTACAGTAGAAGTAGAGGGTTCCCAGGAACTTGTTGAAGTAGGCGCAGCACAGCATAAGTAATACTGTACCAGTCCTCTAAGGCTTTAACTCGTTCAGGATCTGATACAGTACCTTATTCAGGAGTTGTAGTCGTAGTAGTTGTTGTTGTTGTTGTGGTTGTTGTGGTCTTAGGTAGCGAGCTTGGCGTAGTGGTGTTCTTAGGTAAAGTGACTGCACAAGTTTCTTTAGGCTTAATTTATTTATACATACTTATCTCTATACAGGGAATTATCTTTGATGCCTTGTCTGATATGCCTGTGTCTCTCTCTTATGGAGACAGTTTATAGCCCTGGGAGTCAGTTTAGGAAATCCTACATATTAGTTCAACTTCACTGCTTATATACATTCTCTATTTGGGAGTTCCTGGTACTTTTGAAAAGGGGTGGATTTGTTTAAACTCCATCCAATTCTCCTCTCTCTCTCTCCCTCTTGCTTTCTCTCCCTTTCTCTCTCTCTCCCACTTTCTCTTCCTCTCTCTCTTGAGTTTAGAGATGACAGTGAGAAATTGTAGGGTAAAATGGGTACCCTCTTGTGTTTGTTATTGTCTGGTGGCATCTTGTTGTTTATGTTACATGTTGTTGTTAGAAGGGTCTTGTACATCGCTCTATCACGCTACCCGCCTGGCCCCCCAGGCATTAAAGCTTTATTTAATAGAAGGCCAGTTCACAATGTTGGTATGATACATAATAACTAAGATATTAACAATGAAGACATGTATAGTAACCTAAAAATAGACCTTAAGACATAGGCACACCTTGTACATAAATGAACATAGATAGTATCATTAATAAATGAATATTAATACAATGTCACATAAAAATCATCTTAAAATTAATGTGTTTAGCTAGGTGCATGTTATTGTGTGTATATAAGCTAACCTATGCTAAAGGTTCACACATTAATAAGGGGGCGTGTTGCTATGTTGAGACTGTGACATAACAGTCCTATACTTTTCAATACAACATAATTCAGTATACCTCGATAGTTCGTTCTTATACAATACATAAATATGATAGTACATGGCAGAAAGATAAGACAGTGGATAATAAACATTGGTACTCAGTTTTATTTTGATCAATATATGGAGGAATCAAATTATATAATAAGGATGATTGAAGCCTATTCTCCTTGAATAACATAATAGTTGCACTTTTTCCGAAACAACTGATAATGAGATGTTAAACAAGTCGACTTTAAATGAAATATGTTGAAAGGTGGAAAAGATTATGTCATGTTGTCAAGCAAGTTTATGTTTATTAGGCAAGGTAACGATTCCCTTGGATCGTATTTCCTATGAGTCCGTTTCTTTATAGTAGCCTGTAACCATACCATGTGTAGTGTGATTAGGGTAAAGTAATGTTAATTGTGTATCAGCAGGTAAGTATAGATAGTGGAAATTAAAATTGATGATGAAAAGAGATATTGATTAGTAATAGATATGAATGTACATGCATATAGGGCTTGATTAGTATTACTTTGATTCCAAGCAAGTGGAGATTTTGCATCCTTAGGAGATTTATATGCAACTTAAATGCAAGAATTATGCAAGACAAACATCTATGAAGATATGCAACATGGCACTTGAAGTGTTGTGTGTCACTGATGACATCATCACTAAGTAGAATACTTATTGGATGAAAATCGAATGTTAAAGGATTACTTCCATTTTCATAGGGAATTGGTGAAGTACGTAGCTTGGGAAAACATTTTATCTTTTATGTGAATAATAATGGGATTATGATCATGTAGTAATATACTACGCATGAATGTATAATAATATACCAAGTAGGTGTATGAAAATAAAAAGTAAGATGGTATTTCATCATTGATTATACCATTATATTTCGTAGCTGTTGGAGTGGTAATAATTGTGAGTTGATCTTACCTTAGTCGCAGTAAATACTCTCTTAAGAAATAAATGGTTGTCATTTCTCTCTGTTCCTCACCTGCAATTCATTTCCTGCTAATTCACAGAAATAAATAGAAGCCTAAAATATGATATGATTATTCCATATATGTAGTTCTTTTCATTCGTTAATCATGTAAAGTTATATAAATCGTATTTAATTTCTGTGCAATGATTTGCACTCGAATACAGTATATACCTGTTACTTTATCTTATCTTGATTTGCAACGGCTTGTCCCGCAACCTTTTTATTTATGGGATAATGCTTGTATATTACTATCTAAGCCTTACCAAATAGTGTTGATGAAATTCCGCTTAAAATATCCCAATCACGCTCTGGGCTGTGATGATGGTTCTAAGCCATTATTTTTTTTGTATAATAAGCGAGCAATATTACCTGAGTCGCTGAATTCCTTCCTAGGTGAAAGGACACCTTAGAATATAATACATTTAAGTTGGGAAATTCATTTGTGTGATACCTGTCAAACAAAACTAGTGTATCATTAAATACCTTATCTGTACCCACTGCTCAATGGCAGAAAATTTATGTAATAAGACAGATACCTTATCAAAAATTAATGATAATATCGTTCGTCCCCAATATTTTATTATTTCCTTTTTCTTTTCAACTGTTTGATAAAATTGGAAACGAGAGCTCTCGGAATGTAGACGTCATCTTTATCTGTTTGATGCACTTCGTCGGAGCTTGTAGCCGCCGCGAGTATAAACACGAAAACCGTTATATAGGTTGATGTGGGCCACATCCGTAAGAAAAATTATTATATATTATTGGAAACCGATCGGAGTTTTTGTTTATAATTGTTTATATTATTATCATCAATAGTAGGGATAAAATTACTAGGAAGAGGAATTGTTACTGTTCAAGAGATATTGATTGGTTTCATTGTGGATGTTGGGTTTTGCGCGCTTTTTACCAATCTCTTTATTCTCTTTACATAAACAATATCAACCGCCTGGTAAAATTATACTTTATTATAGGTTTATTACCTACTAAAGAAGTGTGAAGATTCGATCGGGTACCCGTTATCACTTGGAGTGAACATATTGAGTTATTTGCTTTATTATGTCGGCGATTACGCAATATTTCCATGCAAGCTCATAATTTGTTTTGTTATGTCGGCAATCACGCATTATATTCATGCAAGCTCATAATTTGTTTTGTTATGTTGGCGATCACGCATTATATTCCTGCAAGCTCATAATTTGTTTTGTTATGTCGGCAATCACGCATTATCCATGCAAGCCTGTAATTTGTTTTGTTCATCATGATGAAATTGTTGAAATGCAACTCACTGTCGTTCAGTGTAGTTGTCCACGTTGTAACATGGATTCCGTGTGGCAATTTTATATCATATGAAAGACCTATCCATACGCCATATAGTATTTCATGTGGAGTTTTTCCTTTATTTCCGTATTTTCGAGTGTTTATTGACCGTCATATCGATGCAGTCTTCCCATGTTGAGGGATTTTCCTTGTTTCTGTGCCACGAAGTACTTCTAGTATTTTACGGTGCTGCCGTTTTGTTAACCCATTAAATGCTGGGAGATATGGTAATACAAACGTTTGCTTAATGTCGTAGACATCAGATACCTTTTATAATATCGAGACATGTATATGGTCATATGAAGTTGGTTTTTATATATATGTGCACTTACCTTTTCGGTTTTTTTTTTTTTTTGTAGTGGTGCCGCCACCAAATATTTAGAAAGTGGTTAACCATTGGTAATAACTTATTTGCGTCCTGATTCGGAATTGTTAAGGAAAGTAGATCTATTCCTACTACGTTCCATGATTCGTCCAGGATTAGGGATTCCCGTCATGGAACAGGTCCAAATGTATGGCCTTTATTTGCATTGCCTGCTTCGCACTGAGCGATATATGTGTTTCATCATCTACCCTTAGTTTATGCTAATGGTGTATTGTATGGAGAGTGGTCAGGTACCTATCTCTCCCAGGATGCCTTGCTGCTGTATTATGATATAAGGGTAATTAATACTGAGGGAATCATTATTTGTTGTATCACTATTTGATTGGTTTTTCGTTACGTTTCCTAAGTTTTCTGTAAATAATATCATCATGAAGGGAAAATATATTTAAGTGACTGGGTAATTTTGGGCCATTATTTTCATCCTCAGTTTTTAATTAATATTTTATTACATTCATCATAGAATTGTTTGCTAATGTTTACGAAACGCATTAAGGTCAAAGTCCATGGGTGTCCTCGGAACTAAAAGTACAAGATGACTGTTTAAGGGATCTACTACTTTATTAATCGTCCTAAAAGATAGTTAATATCAATATGCGGGAGAAATTCCTGAATTGTTAGACATTATCTGGCTAATTTTCCGTTAAGGTTTGAGGTTATAGTAAGCCAAGGATCATTTGATAATTCGCGAAAACATGTAAAGGATAGCCTAATATGATTTCTCTAAAAGTACGAAGTGCCCATAATATTGCTTAAGTTTCCTGTTTTGTTACAGAGTAACGAGTTATCTGCGTACTTAATATTCTTTAAGCTTAGGCTAAGTACATACCTGACATAGACCCATAGCTATCTCTTACATAAGTACAGCGCCTTAGCCTACTGAAGAAGCATCTGTACACTCCATAAAAGACAATGAATATTTGGGAACGTAAGAATTGAAGCTTACATTAATTAACCTTTAATAATTCAAAGCTTAGCTGTTTTTCTGGCATCCATACAAAATTTGTATCTTTCTCGAGGGGATTATTTAGGTGTTTTAGTTACTTGGGAAAATACTTTACAAAGATTCTATTTAAGAACATAAGACCAAGAATGATTTTATGTTAGTAACATTTATTTAGAATAGTGAATACTCTCATTGCTCGTATTTTATCAGATTGTGTATGGAGCACAGGGGCGGTTAAATGGATAACCTAAAATGATAAGTTCCTGGTAAGAAACTGAGACATAGACACTTAAAGTTTGAGGTCTACCTAATGTAATCTCTGTATAACCTTCATTATAGTTACTTACTATGAAAATAATCAAATCGTTTAGATTAGCGATGACTACGTTATTAATAAAACCAACACGAAAATTGATCATATGCTGAAATGTGGATGAAGCATTACATAAACCAAATGGTCTACGAATGTATTCATAATAACCATGGGAATTATTAAATGTCGTAATGGGTTGACTTTTATCATCTAATGTTACTTGCCAGTTTCCACTGACCAAGTTTAATGTGGAGAATGTCATAGGTTTTGTTTCACCAATGTTAGACAAAACATCTTAAAGGAGGGAGGGAATATTTATCTTTAAGTGTAGCATTATTTATTTTTCTGCAATCAATGACTGGCCTAAAATCACCATTATTTGTTTCTTGAAACCAAAAACATTGGGCTGTTAAAATGGGAATTAGAATTCTTAATAATGCCTTCATCCATCATTTCATTTAATATTTCGTTTACAACTTTCTGTGTACTATGCGGTACGGTAGTCTATATGCTCGAGTAAATGGGTTAAGGAGATGTTAGAGTAATGGTATATTTTTCCTAATAATTCACAGGTAGGGCAATCGCATTTCAATATGTGGCTAGTATAGTGATGAGATTATCACGATAAAGTGGAAAATCGCGTCCACTGTCAAGATTTCTAAGTTGCTCGTACGTGACTATCTATTTATATCCTTCGGTAAGAACCGATACAATATTTCCTTGTGGTATTGGTCTAACTTCCATCTGTACAGATCACATAGAAATGTTCCTTTCTTTACATGAATATTGGTAAATGGTTTATTAATATCAGTGACATTTTCACTGTTTACATTAGTTAAGTAAATTAATCCCTGGTTATATATTATTTTACTAGTTCTATTAAGGATAGAACGGTAGTTTGTGGCTGTACATGAGATGGAAGATGTACCTTCAATTTATGGATGAAATTTGGAGTTAATATAATATTATATGCAGCAATGGCCTTTATGATAATGGGGTTATTTCCCTCATTTTCAATACGTATAGGGTTAACATTATCTGGACTTATATATTTTGGCCTGGACAATCCTGTATTGGAATACATTAATTCCTAAAATGTATTATTTTATGTTTAGTAGTTATTATCATGGTTTGTTTGATAAGGTATGATAAACCTAGTTTATAATTTCGTATTATATAAAATTCATTATGAATATGGTTAGTTCCCTTGGCTAACCGTACAGGAAGGGTTAGTTTCCCTCAGACCTGTAATTTATTGCCTGTCATGGTTGACCATTCTATGTCACCTGTTCAATCCTGGTTTATAAATGCTGCTGGGGACCTAATTTGCTCAATTTGTTAAAGGAATTATCCGATAACAAGGAAACTGCGGCGCCTGTGTCTATCATTAAGGGGGTGTTACTATGTGATATTAGGACAGGGAATTATAGTATATTATTGGTAAATGCGACGACAGGGCCTACAGTTATATTTTCGGGACGTTTTAATATTGTGGCGGTCTCGTTTCATACATCATGTTTCGACTGTGCCAGTCCCGTTTCATTCTGTTAAGGATCATGCATTCATCTAAGGAATGCGACTGTGACTCATGTAAATGACTGTATTTATGATTACTTTCGTTACAGTGTTTGCAACGTTTTCCCTGTGATTCCCCTTGAGTAGGTGTGGCATCAAAATTAAAAATCTTCGTACCCTTGGATTGAGTAATCTGTAATTCACGATGTATGATACGAGATTCCTTCGAATTTAAAGCTAGAGACCCTGATAGTGCAAGTGCTTTTGCTGGTTCACTTGTATTTATGTTTTCTGCCTTAGTTTTAATTATTCTCTGAACCCATGATAATGAATGATGTAGTTTACCATCCCCAAAAACATCAATAAGTGACTGTCTGAATGTAGCATATGACGTTAAATTCTGTGGATTAGAAAAAACACTTGTAGTTAATATATAACTGGCTGGACTATGTGGTGCAATATGCTCTCTCACGAATCTTATCTTATGTGCGTCCTGCTCTATATTCGCTTGGTAAAACACATCCTCCAAATGACGCAAGAAGAGATGAATCCCATATCTTGGATTATCTCCCGTATAGTACTTTGAATAATTGTGGGTGGGTAAATTTCTCATTGCTTGCATAGTAGAGTTAGTGGGGTTAGAAGAAGTTGTTAGAAGAGCAGAGACAGTCGGAGATTGTGGAGGAGTAGCCATTGTTGGAGAAAATACAGGTTAATATAGTATACCAGATAGAGGCTTTAATGGGGGTAAGGTTTGGAGAAAGAAAGGAATGTACTCGAATGTGTTGGAACCACAAACGAAACTTAGGGAGGTAGAGGAATCTAGCTAAGAGGCTAGTGAATCATTATCAGGGATATTCGAAGTTAGTTATGATACCTTTGGATTAATGGGGGATTATATCTTTACTTTTGTTTTAATTTGGCACTTGTTTTCTGTTGTCTGGGCTGTTATTGAGGAACCTATCTTCTAACATGTTCGTGGACAAGTGAAAATAATGTAATGTAACATGTAATGTGTACCTACTTTAGTTAACTGTAGTTGCAACGACGATGACGACGAGTGGAAGTTTTGTTGGGGCGTTGCCTGACGAGGCGACGATGTGGTGAAGGGGCGACGACCGTGAAGTGACGAAGCGATGATTAGTTAGCTCGGACACTAACACACTAACAGTCGTAATTGGAGTGAAGATGATGAACGTTGACTTGCCTTTTACGAGAGAATTTACGTATAAGGAGGCGTCAGCGTGGAGGTGATGGAGTGATGGCGTTGTCCTTACGAAAGCATTTACGTAACAGGATCGCCGTAGTGATGAAGTGATGATTGTTTGTTGTGAAGTAGATGAGGTTCTCTGTAGGTCAGTTGCAGTTATGTTGAAGCAGGTGTTTCTTTTAGGTGAAGAATTTGTGGTTTATCTCCCTCGTTAGAGGTCGTAAGATTACCCACTGAAGAAATTACTTGAGAGAATTTACAAGCAGATTCCTTCAACTTGTCCTTGAACTATGTTAGTCACTGTACTCCCGTGAAGTCTTTACCTTGCAATTTGCTCTGTTGCAAAAACACCGCTGCCATCAAAATGTACCAGTCCTCTAAGGCTTTAACTCGTTCAGGATCTGATACAGTACCTTATTCAGGAGTTGTAGTCGTAGTAGTTGTTGTTGTTGTTGTGGTTGTTGTGGTCTTAGGTAGCGAGCTCGGCGTAGTGGTGTTCTTAGGTAAAGTGACTGCACAAGTTTCTTTAGGCTTAATTTATTTATACATACTTATCTCTATACAGGGAATTATCTTTGATGCCTTGTCTGATATGCCTGTGTCTCTCTCTTATGGAGACAGTTTATAGCCCTGGGAGTCAGTTTAGGAAATCCTACATATTAGTTCAACTTCACTGCTTATATACATTCTCTATTTGGGAGTTCCTGGTACTTTTGAAAAGGGGTGGAGTTGTTTAAGTTCCACCCAATTCTCCTCTCTCTCTCTCCCTCTTGCTTTCTCTCCCTTTCTCTCTCTCTCCCACTTTCTCTCCCTCTCTCTCTTGAGTTTAGAGATGACAGTGAGAAATTGTAGGGTAAAATGGGTACCCTCTTGTGTTTGTTATTGTCTGGTGGCGTCTTGTTGTTTATGTTACATGTTGTTGTTAGAAGGGTCTTGTACAATACCATCATCACAAGGGGAAGAATCTCTACCCCGAGAGAGAGCACGTCGCAACTCCTCCTCAGTTATCACCTCTGCATCATCGTCATCATCTTGCAACAGAGCAGACATTAGACGTAGCCGATGGACATCAGCACGGGAAGTGAGTGCATCTTGTATGTGGATGGGTAGACTGGCTGAGGTAGATTGTTCTGACCAGGCATCGACAAGTTGTTAGGCATAGTCGGCGGGAGTGTGATGACGAGCAGTGGCCGGTGTCTTTTTAACAACCCGACGGATGAGGTGCCACATAGAAGCCACACTTGTTTGCTGGTTGATGCTATCCATGAACCGCTGCCAAGACTCAGTGTGAGCACACTCCTGCAGGGCAACTAAAGCGTCCCTAGACATCTGGTAACGATGGAGCAGGTCAGGGGTTGGGTTGGCTTGAAACAATAGGCCATCACGTTCAGCCTCCTCCTTTGCCTCCTGTATACGTGCATCCAGCGTCCAGGAGTGGGCAGTATGGCGATGCTGGAGGTGTGGCCGGGAGACGTATAGCCTATAAAAGTCATGAGTAGCAGATACAAGATCAGAGTACAACTGTTCAGCTGATGATATGTCAAATGTAGGGAATACATGGGCCATGAATAAGATGTAAGTCGGGCAATATTTAGGGGGCACAGCAATATGCAAACGAGTGGCTGAAGCACTTGACCCAGCAGTTAAAGAATAATGAAACCGAAGAGCGATGTGATCAGAGAATAAGTCTGGCACGGAGGAGCACAAGACCCGAGATGCTATCAGGCCAGATGAGAGGATGTAATCCAGAGTACCTCCCCGGCAATGAGTGGCACCACCAGTGTCCCAGCGTGTCAGATGATGCTTGCGGATGTATGAAAGGAGACGAACACCATTATGATTAATAGAGCCAGAACCATCACCCAAATCAGGATGCCGAGCATTAAAATCTCCCATATAAACCATACCACGCACTGTTGGAGAAGGAAGAGCCTCAAGAGTGAGTCTAGCTGGGGCAGAATAGACATTACATAGTTGTAGTACTCCATTCCCAGGTAGAACCTCAAATAGCTGAAAGGTCATGTCAGGATCAGTGGAGGTACGGAGACGGCGATGTGGCAAGAAGCTATGTATGTAAGTCAGGAGACCATTCCTTACCAGATGAACATATGGCACATAACCTGAGAGAGGAGGAGCTTGCCCAGCAGTGAGCGGCCATCCTGGAAATGCTTCCTGGAGAAAAATAACACTGGGATAATGACGAAAAACATAGGCCTTGAGTTCAGTGAGCTTAGCATAACTGGTGATACCACATACATTCCAGGAGATGACATCCAGCCGGCACTCACTAGCGAACTCTGTATTTGGAGGTAGAAGTCCGGTGAGTGGGGGCAGATGAGCGACCTGGAGAAGAAGATGGACCAGGAGAAGGGACTGACTCGAAAAATTTTCAAGGCGAGATGCAAAAGTATCCATCTTTTCGGTAAGGGTAGTGACAGTTGAGATGATGGCCTGCTGAGCCTCGACCAAGGTGGAGAGTTTGGAGTCATTGGCAGCCTGCGCGGCAACTAGCCCATCAATCCTGGCTTCAAGGGTGGTGGTGGCGGTGGTAGAGGCGGAGCAATAGTAGTGACACGAGCCTGGACCTGACGTCGAGTACATCCATGCCACACGTTAACCCCTGGCTGAAGGCAT
The DNA here is from genome assembly GCA_033782935.1 of Petrolisthes cinctipes. Lineage (NCBI taxonomy): Eukaryota > Metazoa > Arthropoda > Malacostraca > Decapoda > Porcellanidae > Petrolisthes > Petrolisthes cinctipes. Next base: position 431,054 of record JAWQEG010001585.1, on the reverse strand, counting down.
CGTGGACACTTCCATCAGGAGGTGAAGGCTCAGAGGTGGAGGCAGCAGGACGTGATGGTTCGCCCCTGACAGGACACGTCTTGGAATCATAGTCAGCAGCAATACGGCTAATGGGGGAACCATCTTGGAAAAAACGATGGGCAAAGTACACACCAGGGTATCCCTTAGCAAGTTTCGGGTCAACATCAATAGGAAAACGGGTAAGGATGTAGCTGGGGAACTTACGAGGCCTCTCGGGTGAGTCTTCAAGAATGAGAGGCAGAGACAAAAATTCACCAGCCTTCACTCTATCAATGATATCCTGACGCTTCCTAGAGATGTAGACAAACCGGGAGGTGACGGCAGCCATCTTCACTTCAGCCAGTTCACGCTGCAGCTGGAAGGCCCTGTTGACATTAGACAACCAACGCAGCTTTGTGTCCGTAGATGGGTTTCCAGAGAAGGAGAGCTTAACATAGACATTTCTTGGGGCAAAAGCAGGAAGGTTGGACGAGGGCAAGGAGTTGGTATACAAGGAAGAAACACCACATTGAGGCAGAGAAGGTACGTCATGCACAGCTGAAGCACCCTTGGCAGTCTTGGCAGCTGGAGGCAAACAGCCCACACCATCGGAATCCTGCAAGGAGTCGGACGAGGCATCAACGGGTCGCTTGGTAGAGGTTGAGGAGGTGGAAGGCTGCAACCTGAGCTGCGGAGTGACCGAGGAGAGGGGGGGAGGGTTGCGAGAAGGCAGCTCAGGCCAGTGATCCTCGATAGGAGACTCATCCTCCTCCGACATGGCCAAGTCGGCCTCCAGGCAGGAAGCCACATCCGAATCCGCGCTCTCCAGTAGGCCAGGCAAGGCCTAGATGGGAAGCGAACAACTGAACACACACGAACACACGAACATACACACACAGAACCACAATAAAAAAAAAATAAACCACAAACAACAATACCACAAACAGCAAAACCACAAAAAAAAACGAGATAGAAAATATAAACAACCCCTATAACACCACAGACACAACAACACACAAACAAGAACGTTGAAACAAGACAAACAACAACACAGGCAGAGCGCCAGGAACACGTCTTCACTCCAGGAAGGTTGGGGTGAGACTGAACCTGCAGTAAAGACAACGGTTAGAGGAAATTTTCCCAGTGGCATTGTTTATTTACACCAGGTGGGTGGCTATCACTGACCGCCACTAGAAACCCTATATAGAGAGACTGGACAGCCAAAATTTCTGCTGCTCGCTGATTGGCTGGTTGAATGAGGCGCCGTGTTTGCAAATACTCGTCTCTACCTGCTAGAAGGTTCGGCACAATGTATATTTTGCCTTGACTATGATGCGTGACTGATTACTCGGTAGAATGTTGTTATATTTATATAATATCTTCTTTAGATAAACCAGCAAAGATAGTTTTTAGCCGATCTTCAACTCAACATAAATATTCCTTGAAAACTTTCGTAAGCCTTTCAGAATGCCGAACTGTATGGTGACGAATCAGTAATACGATACTGTACTTAACCATTCATCGCGACAATACATTCCCTCATATTTATGTTAACAGCATGTAAACAGTAGTGTGTAAACGTTGGTAATACCCCTACGGAAACAATTTTCATACAAAAATTAATTAAACTAACCGTAGGGTCAAAGGTTTCACAGATACCCTAAACTCATTGACTACTGCTGTCGTCTTTCAGTCAAACGTCTTGGTTTAGTAGCGTCGTCTGGACACTCATCACGTCCTATAATGTGCTTTAAATAATGCCTACATGACGTGTAATAGGATTTTAACTACAGGGATCTTATTTTATTGAAAAATATATACCTGTATATTGAAAGAATGCAATTTTCGTCAACATTTTGCCCTCGAATGTCAGCAGGAGATTACTAGCTGGTAGTATCTAGCAACTATACATTTTTTCTATACTAACTTGAGAGGTATCGCGGAAAACACAAAAATGAGCAAGAATGGCGGCTGTCCAGTCTCTCTATATATAGGGTCTCTAGCCGCTACTACACCAGCTCCGCCCTGGTGGAGGACCGACAAAGTTCACTAAGGATGATAATTAGAGACTGTAGTCTCTCATCCTTGTGACAAATTATGTAATGTAAACGAACTTCGCCTCCCCGAGTCCAAAATTATTATTATTATTATTATTATTATTATTATTATTATTATTAGCTCCGTGGGACTGACTATAACAAAGTTTAATACATTAATTAAGCCTGCCAGGTATCCTTCTACCTCTTTGTAGGTATAGGAGGTAAATTAATTGGTGTTTAAAAATGTGAGTTATAAGGGCCTGTAAACACTTGGGACAGTGTTACTACCGGGATGAACAAACTAGTATAAACGGCAACAATTTATTTGGTAAGTACAGTTGTATGTGTAGCAAGCACCTTGTAGTTAGTCAGCCTGCCTGCCGTGGGAGCACGACGTAGAGAGCGAGGTAGCTGAAGTAGAGATGCACGTGGTGTCTTGGTGTGGACAGGTAGCGTGTAGGCACGGCAGGGCACGGAGAAGTGAACCTTCCAGGATGAGAGCATAAGCCAGAGTGAACGACAGAGGCGTCGCGGCCATGGAGGAGCGGCCAGGTGAGGATGCGCGCACAAGCACAGGTAGGACAGATGAAGTTGTAGATGCGTGTCGTTAGCCAGGTGAGATACCAGATGCATCAAGGTGCTTGGTATTCACTACAAGCCAAGGAACTTAATTTAAAAGGATAGTATTAATCGAATATATACTAATAGTGTGTGTTCTGAGGCTTGTTATTCATTACCATACACACTTAAGTGATTTACTGACCCTGTGTTAAAAGGATATATGTGATAATAGGGGAGGTACCCGGCGTTGCCTGGGAAAATGTCGGCCAACCGTCGGAGTTTAAAAGTAGTCATTATCAACTTTATAATACGTGAAAGCATTTCAGTCTTGCGTTAGTTAAAAATATTCCGTGATCTCAGGTCGCTTGCCAGTTGCCATACATACAGTACATAAAGACGATATAGTACATACGTCTTTTGAACTTGAAGGCCGGAGACTTAATTTCCTAATAGCCTTTTTGACTTAGTCAGCTCGAACGAAAATTTTCCGTTCGAGCTGTACATTTGGCTAGAGTTTTTAGCGGCTCGAACGGAAAAAATCCGTTCGAGCTTCTGTTTGGAAACTTTCAGTTCGAGCTCTTCTTTATGGTTTTAACCGATAAATAGAATATTTGACATTTTAACGTAATTATTACGTCATGTTACATCATAAAAACCTTAGCCGGTGGTGCTGATTCATATTATATAGTTTTGGGAGTGTAACCGTTTTTTTTAGCGGATTTATAGTAGATGACGTAAATTTTAGGTCGAGTTACGTCATGCTACGTCATACCAAAACCTTCGCCAGGTGATGGTGATTCAGAATATATATGGGCTTTAGATGTAGGTGTAACCGTTTTGGAGTTATAAGAGGATAAACAGAGAGAGTTTGCCATTCATAGTATAGATAATTATTCATTGTATACCTAGGGCCTACAGAGCGAGAGAGAGAGAGATTGTGTATATAAGTGATTGGAGAATTGTGGAAGTAATTGGAGAATTTGATTTAGATACGGATATGCGGATATGAACTATTAAAAACTGAAGATGCAGATCGATATGAACTTTTAAACTTGTGGATGCAGATATGAAATTTTAAGATTTTCGGATTCAGATGTGGATACTGGGGAGGTATTCGTAGCCCCATACCCGAAGGGGACATTTAGGTAGAGACCCAACAAACAGAGCCATTACGGGCCGGTGTCGGCTATCGACAGGTGCCTGTCGGCATGGGTGGCATATGTCGGGATGCCAAATGAAGCCAGAGTCAGCCCAGTATCAGGTAACTAATATCGGATCAATTATTGATAAAACTCAATTGGCTCGACACGCAAAAGGACGGAGGATGTTTTTATGCCTAATGAAAGCAGAGTCGGGCTAATATCAGTTATATGATATCAGGCCATATATTGGTATAAGTTAATAGACCCGACACATACGCCTCTGATCGATGGAATCTTCCTAGCATATTTTGAGGTTATTCCTATTTTACTCATCGGTTTCACTATTGAACTAGATTTTTTCCCCAATATATCATGAATTTCGTTACTCTACGTAATGCAGCATGTACAAAAAGGAAACGTTTACAACTTACTGACCCATATACGTGCGTATATAAACTAAGGAATATGCATAAGCTACTGTAAATGTATAAATCCATTATTGCAGAAATCCCTAGTAAAATAATGCTCAACACCTTGAAAATATTTTTGGTTTCGAAACCGTTGGGAACTTAATTGGGAAAGTGGCCGGAGGGGTCTCCAGTGACAGTGGACATTTTGTTGCGGCGTTTCTATGCCGCTTATTCATTATTCATAATTGCACAACCGTTACCTGGGCCAAACGGGCCAAACTAGGGGAGGTGGCCGAGTGGTTAGTGTTCTGGACTCGTAACCTGGAGGTCGGGAGATCGATCCTCTCAGGTGAGGGCCTGAGAATATTTACTCTTCCGATTTGAGTTTGAGGCACTAACTATAAGGCCACCGAACGTCGTAAAACACCCTCGCTGGTACCACAACAGCTGCAGTATTTGGGAATTACCCTCACTTCCCTCCCTCTGTGGCTGGGTACCAGTTCGGAAGTCGTGACGTGTGTGTGTGAGTAGAAGTTGACCTGGGCCACGGTAACGGGCTTGATGAAGCCATTGTCCAGTGTCGAAAGATAAAAAAATAAAATAAAAAAATAGCATAGCATTGTCTTGTACGAGATTCATTTCTCCCACTCATAATTGTCAGGTATTATATATATTATTATCCAAGTTTTCAAAGTGGATACTAACCAGAAATACAGAGATAGAAAGACTTCTAAATCCCCATATTAAGCCAAAAAATTACTGGAGACTGACACACCAGAAATATTTCCACCGTCTTCAAGCCAGAGTGTTGTGGCAGCTCCTATTATGGAAGATAAAGAGATAACTTGGTCAAATGATGAAGAGGCTGTTGATGGTGGAGAAAGAAGCTCTAGTAGTGATGTAATGGATTTTTCAGTAAGACTAATTGATAAATTTTGGTTAGACATCCCAATTATTTTAAAGGAACCATGACTGGTGGTTGACAGTCATATTATGTTTTCTTAAATTCTAAAATGAAACGGATCTGGTAACTGTGAGTTACACTTGTAATATAGCAGTACAGTATTTTAGGATACCTCTAGCACTTGAAAAGATTTATAAACAATCTAGTTAAGTATAGGCCTACATGCATATAACTTTTATCTCAGGTGTGCTGTGAAGGAAGCCACAGTTATCTACTGCTGAAAGCAACATTGGGGTATTGATCATGAAACATTTGCATTCCTCGTCTGATAGTTGCGGTGGCAAAGCATGCAGTAGTCGAAATCAGGCAGATGACTCATCATAGGCAGTAATGTAATCAGAATCAGGGTGATTCTTTATAGGATTGATTGATTGATCTGGCGGTGCAACAGCAATGGTCATATACCGCCCAACATAAAATGGTCACCTACATCATTAATAAAATATGTACAAAGATTAAATAATTTTCAATACCTCGAAAGGGAGAAGCAGCATGAATAAAACCCACAACTTCCAAAAAAATCATATATTAATGTAACAACCTACTTAAGTTAGATATATAAAAGAATTGAAATATTAACGAAAGAAACATTAAACTTTAACTACCTAAAAATTAATAGCCATAAATACAATAAAATTCACGATTTGTGGAGAAGGCCAGCCTCCTCCACATAGGAGAGGGTGGTCCCTCCCACACCACAAGCCTCCTCCCCGAGGACCTGAGAGAGACTGTAAGAACCGTCACCCTCCTGGTACGACGAAGGTCACCAAGGCTGGGACACTCAACAATAAGATGCCGCACTGTCAAAGGGACCAGACAATCATCACAGTAGGGAGGGTGAGCCCTCTCCATTAAAAAGCCATGAGTCAATAATGTGTGGCCAATGCGGAGACGTACAAGAGCCGTCTCCCACCGGCGGGACAGGCCACTGTAGCTCCACAAACCAAGGCGCTGGCGGATGTCGCGGAGCTTGTTAGCCCCAACGGCGTCCCATCTGTCCTGCCAGCAGGAACGAACGGTAGCTTCTATGTAGGGTCGAAGGTCCAATGCAGGACCTTATATATATATATATATATATATATATATATATATATATATATATATATTGTCATGCCCCTTGACAGCGTCTACCTCAGTAGGATTGTATATCATGTATTTCTGTAGGATTGTTTATTATGTATGATTGTAGAGACCCTCAGCCATTTGTATATTATACATTGTATGATTGTATAGACCCTCAGCCACTGACGATCGTTCCCGCACCACTTCCTTCCCCCTTAACTATTAACGAGGCAGTCTCTCGTTCGACTCCCCAGAGAGTCGAGTGCCTTCACTCCCTTCAGGAGGTTTCGAAGGTACTTCTTCGAACAAGCCTTCGAAGCAGGCCGGGCTTCACCCGCCTGTATATAAGGCGCCTAGCTTGTCCCAGAAATTCAGTCTCATCAGCAGCTCGGCTGCATCTCGACATCAGGGCCTTTTCTCTCTCCCAAGGTTTTTGTAAGGTTGTGGTCCGGGAGTGTATTCTAGGTGTGCTGCCTCCACTTCACCCAGATAAGTTTTTGTGGCTGTGTTGTGTACCATTTGTATGGTATGTCCCTGTTCTCATTTGTGCTGAGTAACTGTTCACTGTTCTGTTTCAACTCGGGAGTTATATGTTCTGTTCTGGAGTTGGTGAATAATTATTTTAAACTAAACTAAACCTGGTTGTTTCGTGCTTACCTTAATTAACCAACTACGGTGACGAGTGGCTTATCACAGTGATACTGAGCCCCTAGACTGGTAATCATTGCTCACTGCCCATTACTGTGCTAGGCCAGATCGTTACATGGGGGCCCGTCCGGGATGCCCATCTGACCATCAACTTGGCCAAGACTACCTTCGGCGGCGCAGTGGTCACCTACCTGGGACACGAAGTGGGTCGCGGCCGAGTTCGACCAAAATCGGCAAACGTGGACGCCATCCTTGCCTATCCTGTCCCCCACACGAAGAAGGCGCTGATGCGGTTCCTGGGGATGGCAGGGTTCTATAGGCGGTACTGCCCTAACTTCTCTGCTGTGGTGGCCCCACTTACTCGCCTAACCAGCAGCAAAGTGACCTACATGTGGACTGCCGACTGTAAAGCCTCGTTCAACCAGCTCAAGACCTATCTCGCACATGGTCCTGTCTTGGTAGCTCCTGACCTGTGCCTCCCCTATCTCCTACAAACTGATGCTAGCGAGGGTGCCCTTGGTGCTGTCCTCCTCCAGGAGAGAGATGGGGTGTTGCATCCTATAGCGTATCACTCCGCCACGTTCAACAAGCACCAACGTAACTACAGCACCATCGAGAAGGAGCTCCTAGCAATCATCTCTGCCTTCAAGAAGTTCGAGTGTTACCTCTACGGACAACAGAAGATACAAGTCTACACTGACCACAATCCCTTGACCTTCCTCACCAGAACCCAGTTCTCCAATCAACGCCTTCTGCGTTGGTCCCTCTACCTACAGCCATATCATATAGAGATTAAGCATATTAAAGGTTCTGAAAACTACTTTGCGGACGCGCTGTCAAGGAGCCTCATGATGTGTGCAGCCTAAACTCCTGTAAAGTTTAGTCTCCCAAGGGGGGAGGTGTCATGCCCCTTGACAGCGTCTACCTCAGTAGGATTGTATATCATGTATTTCTGTAGGATTGTTTATTATGTATGATTGTAGAGACCCTCAGCCATTTGTATATTATACATTGTATGATTGTATAGACCCTCAGCCACTGACGATCGTTCCCGCACCACTTCCTTCCCCCTTAACTATTAACGAGGCAGTCTCTCGTTCGACTCCCCAGAGAGTCGAGTGCCTTCACTCCCTTCAGGAGGTTTCGAAGGTACTTCTTCGAACAAGCCTTCGAAGCAGGCCGGGCTTCACCCGCCTGTATATAAGGCGCCTAGCTTGTCCCAGAAATTCAGTCTCATCAGCAGCTCGGCTGCATCTCGACATCAGGGCCTTTTCTCTCTCCCAAGGTTTTTGTAAGGTTGTGGTCCGGGAGTGTATTCTAGGTGTGCTGCCTCCACTTCACCCAGATAAGTTTTTGTGGCTGTGTTGTGTACCATTTGTATGGTATGTCCCTGTTCTCATTTGTGCTGTGTAACTGTTCACTGTTCTGTTTCAACTCGGGAGTTATATGTTCTGTTCTGGAGTTGGTGAATAATTATTTTAAACTAAACTAAACCTGGTTGTTTCGTGCTTACCTTAATTAACCAACTACGGTGACGAGTGGCTTATCACAGTGATACTGAGCCCCTAGACTGGTAATCATTGCTCACTGCCCATTACTGTGCTAGGCCAGATCGTTACAATATATATATATATATATATATATATATATATATATATATATATATATATATATATATATATATATATATATATATATATATATATATATATATATATATATATATATATATATATATATATATATATATATATATATATATATGCTACTAGGCATCTGGCTGCGCAACAGCTAGGGTCATATACCGCCCAACATAATATTAAATTCTAAGGATTTCTAAATATGGCCATCTACATCATTAATAAAATATGTAAAACACTAGGTAGGATTCATTACCCCGAAAGGGATAGGCCGCATGATTAAAAGGATATATCAATTAAAACGCACATTTATACCAAAATAAACCGATTAACTTTTGTAAAATATATAAAGGACCCAAAATTAAAAACATTGAACTATCTAATGAGCCATAAATATAATAAAATTCACAATTTGTGGAGGAGGCCAACCTTCTCCAAGAAGGAGAGGGTGTTCCCTCCCACAATACAAGCCTCCTCCATGAGCACCTGGGAGTGACTGTAAGAACCGTCCCCCACTCGGTACTCGGAGAGGTGCCTACAACGAAGGTCCAAGGCTGGGACACTCAACAAGAAGATGCTGCACTGTCAAATGGACCAGACAATCATCACAGTAGGGAGGAGGAGCCCTCTCCATTAAACATTCACGAGTATAACGTGAGGGGCCAATGCGGAGACAGGCAAGAGCCGCATCCCACCGGTGGGACGACAGGCCACTGTAGCTCCACAAACTCAGGTGCTTGTTAGCCCCGGCAGCGTCCCATATGTCCTGCCAGCAGGAATGAACGGCAGCATCTATGTGGGGTCGAAGGTCCATTGCAGGTACAGGATGACGCTTGGCAAGAAGCCGAGAACTGAAGGCCGCACTTAGCCAGGGCATCAGCCAGCACATTCCCTTCGACACCCACATGAGCAGGGACCCAACAAAATGTGACTCTGCGTCCACGATGTTCCAGGAGGACAAGCCACTCGAGAATGGCCAACACCAGGGGATGGGAAGAGTTAAAATTTCCCAAGGCCTGCAAAGTAATACAAGATTCTGTAAAAATAGTAAAAGAAGGCTGCGGGAGAGTAAAAATTACTTGGAGGGCATATAAAATGGCCGAGAGCTCGGCAGTAAAAGTGGACATGACAGAAGTGAGCCTGCCGCCACGACAAAAGTCAGGAAAGACAACTCCAAAGCCAACTCCAGCATCAACCTTTGACCCATCAGTGTACACAGGGAGGGACTCCCTGTGAGAGGAGGCATGTACTAAAAAGAGGGAGCGAGCAACTGGAGAAGGAAGAGATTCCTTCTTTTCTGAAAAGCAGGTGCAGGTGTAAACTTCTGGAAGAAGCTATGGAGCCTCCCTGGGGACCCGCACAGGACAAATCTGGAAGTCATCAATGCCCATCTCCTCCATAGCCTTCCTGACCCGGAAGCCAAAGGGCCAAGGTGTGCAGGTGTGTGAAAGGTAGTACTGAGACATGATATCAGATGACACCACCAAGCAGGGAAGGGAGTCAGGAAGTCAATGTAATCCATGCCAACAACGAACCATCAAGAACTGGCAACGGAGATCAAGAGGTGGCTTATCAGGGTTAATCAGGAGACTGGAGATTGGGGACGACCTGAAGGCTCTTGTCGCCAGACGTACCCCAGCATGATGAACAGGGTAAGGCGGGGTTCCCACAAGCCCGTTACCGTCAATGACGTCACAAACATAACGGCCTATCCCTTTGGAGGAGATGAGCTCCGTCAAGGACGACGGTGTGACTGCATCCCGTCATTAGTCCCTCACCAAAACAAGATAGACAGCAACGATCTCCTCATCATTGCTGCTCTACTGCTTTGTGATGAAGAATAAAAATGCCCAGCTAGGCCAACAAGACAAATGAGGAGGGTGAGAATAATGGTCACACCATCTGCTGCTGGAGTGACCTGTGCCAGGAGAACACAGCATTCTCATGGAGGCAGAGAAGAGAAGGCTGATGTGAACACCTTCCATGAAACCTACCACATGACCCCAGACACTTTCGAGTAACTTCTGCAGCTAGTTGGTCCTTATATAGAAAAAACAAGAAACTACCTTTAGGGATCCTGTGGGTACACCATGAGTTACGCAGCCGAGATGCGCGGTACTGAGAGGATGTGCGGTTCTGTCACATTTCCAGATTCACCGAAAAAAAAAATTTCACATCACATGAATGCACACACTTTATGCAAATACATGTAAATATTCAATTCACTAATATGATCTCATTTCTTTTTCTGTGTGCAAATGTATAAAATTCATATTTTCATAATATCTAAGATATCCAACACTCTCGACAGTGGTCACCATCGCCGCCGTCTCACCGTCAAAAGATGAAATTATTCATCTTTTGTCAGTGGCCGTCAGCGAGACGAGCGTGGGCACGCGAGAGGAATACCCTTGGTTCCCATTACAGCCGACGTCCGTGACGTCATTGACGTCCGGGGCGTCGCTATTGTCAGCGACTGTACATCTGTTCATTATAAGGTATCATGGGTGATAAAGTCAGGGGAAATGAGGCAAAACAACATGGGAGGCATAGATAGTAGAGGGAAACACTACACAAAAATTCTAATTTGTGTAATAGTAAGATAAAGAAAATACAAGCAATAATTACTGAAAACTTCAAATTCTTATATCATGCTAAAATGCGTGTATGTAAAAGGGCTTTACCAATATTCAGTACAACAAAAGCAACTTCAGCTTCTCCTTTAGGATTTTTTCTTTTCAAGGTAGTTCTACAGCTGCTATTAAAATATCGTATCATATTATATAGAATCATTCCAAGGGTTTGCTTTTAGCTTCTTACATTATATACCATTGTAAAACATATATAAAACTGCCTTAATAATTTATTTTAGGATTTGGTACCTCTGATTTCTTTCTCTCTAACCCTACCCAAGATCTAGAATACCAGGTCTGCTCATCGCGCATATCGGGCCAGGCTGGTGATGTCGATTGGCCCCCAAACTGAGGCCGTTCTCTGTCTACCAAATATGGGACGGAATAGTAGTCTCTATGGTGGGGGTACATTAGGGTCAATATTAGCGACCTCTCTCATTTCAGTGGCAAAAATGCCTAACTTTCTTGCCATAATTCAGGGCTTAGACTTAATGTAGGCGAATCGTTTTTGTTTCTAAAATGTCTTCATATGTATAGGTATCGAAAGTTCTCAGTAGAAGTTTTCGAGAAATGACATATAAGCATAGAAATTGAGCTGTGAAAATAGCATATATAAAGGAGAAAACCTTCATTCTGGCTGCGTATAGAAAACGAGAATATTTTAATCCTTATCAAATCACTTCACACCTCCGCCTCCAACACACACACACACACACACACTTGATTTGAGTTGAATGTTACATAGTTCATATTCAGACACCGTCGTTTTTATGTATTAATTTATGTATTAATTTTAGTCTTAAATATTATACATTATTTTACTTAGTTAAGGCCCATGTAATTATATTTGATTAGATTTTGGTGTTTGTATTAGCTACAATAGATTACGAAAAGTAAATTATCATCTATTTTTTCTATACTGTCCCTACTGAGAAATATCAACACATGTAAAAATGTGTGTCTGTGTGTGTGTGTGTGTTGGAGGTGGGGGTGTTTAAAGGATTTGATAAGGTGAGTCAGGTAAGGATTAAAATACTTCCATTTTCTATACGCGGGCAGAGGGAAGGAATTCTCCCGTATATATGCTGTTTTCATATCACTATTTCTAGTCCTATTTTTAATTTCTCGAAAACTTCCACTGAGAACTTTCGATACCTATGCTTTTGAAGAAATTTTAGAAACAAAAACGATTCACCTACACAAAGTCTAAACCATGAATTTTGGCAAGAAAGTAAGGAAATTTTGCCACTGAAATGTGAGGGGCCGCTAGTATTGACCCGTATGTACCCCGATCATAGAGACTACTATCCCGTCCCATATTTGACAGACTTGGGCAGCCTCAGTTTGGGGGCCAATCGACGTAGATGCGCAGTGGGGTGACAGTTGACGAGCAGACCTGGTATTCTAGATCTTGACCCTACCCACCCTTTTCCACCCTCATTCCAGGTGCGCGGCCAAGTGACCTTGAAACTACCTTGTGAATCTATATTTACCTTGCCCTTCCCCAGACAATAGGAAAATTACGTTTCAAAATCTTGTAAATCCGTGGGTGGAGAATAATGTCAATGTATAATTGGTAATATATAAACCTTGTAGATCAATGAGTTCAGAATAATATCATAAATTAGTAATATATAAATACTAAATCGATAACTGAAGAAATGTGTTGTATGGTAACAACTTCATTATGAAATTATTACCTGTATTATTTTACACTGATTCATTAAACTTTTTCTATAAGATAGGTTTGAGCTGTGCCCGTCATTGTTTAAACTGTGTGTCAACACCAAGAAAGTATGCCCGAATGTCCATGGTGTTAACGATGGCACATTATTAGTACGATGGCTGTGTACTATATCAGGAGAGTTATCGTACCTTTTTCACGCCATCGTTAATACTATAAACGGCATACGGCCCCAAGTATCACCTGAAAATTCTCATTACCTAAGAGTAACGAACCCTTGTATTTGTTTGGAGGTAGTACAGTACAGCCTTGGTAAATCAGGAGAAAACTTTTCTTTCAAACTTTTCCAAGCAACAGGCCACCATTATTTTTGCTAATCTGGTCCTGTTTGCTGACATATTTTGGAGGAATCAAGACGCTCTAATGAACCAAAAGTATACTATCTCCCTACTAGGTTACGGAATGGTGCAATGCTGTCCAGACGTGAAGGTGACCTTTCGTACACAATGGCTCCAGCCAGCCCAAACCAGTTCTTTTAACTCTCCCCAACCAAGGTCAAGCGCAAGCAAGGGGCATTTTTCTATTTATTTCACTTATCCATTAGCCCGAGAGAATAAGCTCACTATAATGAACAAGAACATCTAAAACAAACATATACTACTGCGTTATTATTATTAGAAGATGGTAACAAATCTACCATTGCCAACCCTTTGCAGGGGGTTCCCGGAGGGAGCGAGGAGTCAGAGCTATATATAGATAGTTAACAAATCAACAAACCCGGACCCGGACACTTTCTTCCTACATTCCCAAAAGCATGCGAGGAAATGGTTGAGGCCTTCTCGCTCATATTATTTTTAACTCCTTATGCATGAATCGTGACGGGAGACTGAGAAATAGCCATTAGGATCACATCTTTAATAATATAATAATATGTATGATGTAGTATACTTGTGATTTATTAGAAGGCCTCCATTCCTCCAAAGTATGCCAGGAAACAGGATCATTAGCAAAAAAAAAAAAAAAAAAAAAAGTTAAAAAGGTGGCCTGTTGTTTGGAATATTCTGGAGGAATCAGTTACTCTAGAAATACCAACAACGCTCTCCTTCAGTTGTGGGCAAACTCTTGGAATCAAGCATAAGAGACAACGGGTGAACTTCTTGAAGTCATTAAACTCATTACGAATAAATAGTCGGCATGGATTCAAAGCAAAAATATCGTTCTTAGAGCAAACACGAGAAGAAATGTATACCTTGCTTCCCTGCAAGACAACATACAATTAATCGCTTGATATCTTTTACTATTGATTCCCAGAAAGCGTTTCACTAAGTCCCACACAAACAATAATTATGAATAAAGTCAGAATGTTGATAGTAGAAGAAGAGAACATTCATGCGTGGATAGGAATTTGGTTATGGTACAAAGCAGGTTATGATCAATGGGGTGTTAATTCCAGGTATCTGTGCCAGCAACCAGTGGAATGCCTCTGGGTTCCATACAGGACCCTGTACTTTTCAGTCAATAACACCAAACCTAAATTTACTGTCAACGTATAGATTAGCAAATTCAATGCTGAAGAATGGTAAAATATCAGAAAGATGACCCTTGGTATCAATTGATGACTATTAATATTCGTTGGTAAAAAACAAAACTCGAGTACATAATCAATGGGCATAAATTCTTAAAAAAAAAAAAAAAAAAAAAAAACTCTCTGCTCAGTGTACAATATCATTTTAGGAAATAAGAGTGAATAGAACACTAGGATTTATTAAGAGATATTTTACTTATAATATATAGGAAATAATTGTCCCACTGTATAAAAGCATATCTATGCCTCATAATATAGAAAAGTTTTTGTCTGGGATGTGATCAGGGGCACATATGACCATACCAGGATTGTCAAAGTTTTGCATAGTTTTGCATTATTTTTCCATTGTAAAATTAATTTGTATACCAGGATCAATGTTATTGTTTGATGTTATTATGGCTTGATATTGATTAATGCTATTTTCTTAATCAAGATGACAGGAGTTAAGGGAGGAAGTGTAATCTTGAACTTCATAAAAAATAGCACTGAATACTGCAGATGTTCAGTCACTCCTTAAAGTAAAGACCCCCTTAGTAAGTCACTTTGCAATGTTACAATTCGTGGCATTTCGGTTTTAACAAGAGTGTACCGTACTTGTACAGTCACGAGCATAAGTTTCTTTACCCCCCCTGGCGAGAGTTAGGTCGAAGTCGTCGTTGGATATGGACTGGACGAACAAAAATGAACCAGTTCATAATGTTGGGATGATGCTTCATGTCACTAGAGGTGTTCACTTGAATACAACAAATTTTACACCGTCATGAGATACTGACTCCCAGTGTTCGTTTGCCTGGCCCTTCTCCAACCACAACTTCGACCTCATTCTCGCCATGCGGGTAAAGAAACTTATGCTCGTGACTGTACCTAGTGTCAGAGATGACGCTTGGCTACAGAAAGGAAGTGGGTCTGTTCGACACACAGAATAAACGGTAGGTGAATCAAACCATGATTTTCAGCAGCAGTTGTTCAAGCAAACCAGCCTTCTCCTTATACACCATCCCAGACCCTCACATTCACCTATGATGTCAAGGACAGTATTACTTATAGGAGTGACTGTACTGCGCACTGGGTACGGCTGGGACGTGGCTGCCGGTCCGTCCCACCACAAGGCTGTTGCTGACTGGTTCTTAGTTCAGTTCATATCAGTAACTTGTTTGGCAAGGTTGGGTATCATTGACTCACCAGTAACCAGGGGACTCGGGGACTGTAAGTAAACGAAAGAGGCAGCCTGTGAGGTATGTATTGTATTGGTGAATATCTCTATTGTATTTCTCATTCTACTTTTCTTTGTCAATTTTTATATCAGGGAATATATACATTTTGTGTAAGGCTACAAGGGGAGAGTTAAAGTATACATATCTCTAAAATTTCCCATGGATTTCGATCAAACTTTGCAGGATGACCGGATAATAATAATGTATCCTAGAATTGACAAGGGTTTGCATGGAGGTTTCAGGTACATAATCAACAATACGATTATGTTTGGCATTATAAGTATTATGAGGAGGTAATACACTTTTGGTACATTAATTAAAGTGCCTTGATTCCAATAAAGTATTTCAGGAAACAGGACCAGGTTAAAAATTTAATTGTGGTCTGTTGCTTGGAATACAGTTTGTAGGCATCAGTTGCTTCCTACAGATTTACCAACTGTCCTACCCCTTAATGATAATACACTCTGCTAATGTACAGTTGCTCTCAAAATAATCTAAAAAAAAAAAAAAAGGTATATATTTTGACACAATAGACGATGATATTTGACATGGTTGGTGAGAATGGTGGCAACAGGTAGTAACCCAACACCCTGAGGACTGGTTGCCGTATATAGTATATGACCTTGGGAATTTGATACCTTATTATCGTCTGTAATACTGCATTGATTACTGAGTCAAATATGGATATGTTACATCTGGTTATGTTACTTAGTAACTTAGTTACTTAACGGCGCGACACGCAATCAGGCAACGCATTTCATAATTTTGGGAGAGACTGTACAGTCACTCATAAAAATTAAGACCCCCACAGGCCAGTCATCTTCTTATACTTGTGATATCGGTTCTGGCAACAGTGTACGTGACGTCAGTGATGGCGCTTGAGAGATGAAGTTGATTTGCTCGACACATTTGTAACTAATGGTAGATAAGATGAAGCATGAGTTGGGATAATGTTTCAAGCAAACCAACCTTCCTCCAAACACAACCCACACCACACCACCTCTGACGTTCACACTCCCGTGAGGCCCACCCAGCGTTGTCAATGTTGGCCGAGATAACCCCGAAACATTAGTTGTGAGCTCTGCTCGCTCGAACCATTCACTGGTGGGAGGGAGAAGTAAGGAGGGATTTGAGGAGGGTAGGGGGGGTGTCTATACAAGAGAGGTGAGAAATTATTTTTGGGGAGGTGAAAAATGTGTGGAAGCTTTAATAAAAGTACGAAAATACACCCGGTTATCAAATATTTATATACCGATATTCGTGTCAATTATTAACATCATTAAAGGTAAGATTAACTTTTTCATATTATGATGTAACACAAAAACAACTGAGGTAATATTATTGTATACTTTTTTCGTATAATATTTAATGGTTATTATCATGCACTAAACGCTGAAAAATACTTACACAATAACTGAATAAGAATCATGAACCAGAATGCTATTTATTAAATGTAGCAAATGTGAATACCTTTATATTACATGTGTCAAGTGTTGATACCACTAACACACACTTCCATTTCCCCCGTATCTACCTAACAGTTTATAATCGTGTCAAATATCAAGGCTCTCATTATCCCTCACGTGATAGCAACCTTGTAATATTCTGAATACTTTTAATAATAGCTCGTTGTATTGAATATAGTGAACATGTGCTGTTTGATAATTTACTATAAATCCCTCAGTATTTCATCTGTTTCTAGGTAGCAAATTTTTTTTATTTTGGTAGATAATACATGTGAGCAGAGGCCAGGGAGATTGCGTCTGGCACCCACAGGCTTGTCAACTGTATTTTTTTTTTTTTTTTTTTTTTTTCATTAATCAGAGACTGACGTTGACTTTAGTCTCGTTAGCCCAAATTAGTTTTGATACTCCAAGAGGATTATGAGTTGGTTGAAAACCCCTAAACTGGTAAGGGTATTGAAGACTGAGTGTGGAAATATTCCCTCTCCAACATGTTGGCAGTCCTGATGATTTGAAGATGTGTAAGGTGGTGCAGTCAGTCAATTCACAAGACAAGGTGTATATGGAATTTCACACTAACATCAACCTTGTAGCAGAAGACAGTAAAGACCAAAACGGCATCAAATACAACGGTGTGAGTATTGGTAGAGTGTATATGGAAATTCACACTAATATCAACCTTGTAGCAGAAGACAGTAAAGACCAATACGGCATCAAATACAACGGTGTGAGTATTGGGAAGGTGTTGTATGATGGGAAACACAGGATTTCAGACCTTAACACGTCTTCAATAAAGTTTAATTTTAAGAAATGTTGAAAATAGTTGCCAGCTTCTTTATTAACATGTCCGATGAAACCTTAACTGTGCATCCCATGTATTACTTGAAGGAACTATTACAATGTTTAAATAATTATGAATATAGTTCTCTCGCAACTCAAACAGATAAAACCAATAGAACCACTGTCACCAACATTATTATGTTATGTGTGTGTGTACTGGCTTATATGATTATATAAGTATATTACATGCACACAGAAAAAGAGATACACACGGAGAAGAGAGATACAGAGCAAATAATAATATTTGCTACCAAGAGACAAATGACAAAAAAAGGGTTTCATAGTCAAATTCCAATATTTCAATACAACAGGTTATTATTAAAAGTATTCAGAATATTACAAAGTTGCTATCACGTGAGGGATAATGAGAGCCTTGATATTCGACACGATTATAAACTGTTAGGTAGATACGGGGGAAATGGAAGTGTGTGTTAGTGGTATCAACACTTGACACATGTAATATAAAGGTATTCACATTTGCTTCATTTAATAAAGAGCATTCTTGTTCATGATTTTTTTTCAGTTATTGTGTAAGTATTTTTCAGCGCTTAGTGCTTGATGATAACCATTATATATTATACGAAAAAGTACCGTATACAATAATATTACCTCGGTTGTTTTTGTGTTACATCATAATATTAAAAACTTAATCTTACATTTAATGATGTT